>CM030852.1:1260125-1287625 GCA_018105865.1 Metaphire vulgaris
TAATAATAATAATAATAATAATAATAACATCGATTGCGCTATATAAACTCACAATAAATCACTTATCTAGCGCCACTATGCACCCAATAAGGGCCAATATAGCTGCCAAATGCATTTCTCATTTGTTGAATAAAATCAATGTTCTTTAATTATATTTAAAACGGCCCTCTGAATGCCATATGCCTATCTCTTGCATTGCATTGCATGGCGTTGTATTATATTGTATTCTATTTATTCCGTTGTGTTGTATACTATTCTATTCTTCTTTATTCCATTCTATTCTAGTTGTCACATTCTATTCAACTGTGCTCTGAATCTGTCTACAAATCGCCATGGCCAGATTTACCACATGTAACTTAAATAGTCAAAGATGAACGCCATATTTCGTAATCTTCTGTAAAAAGTTTAAACTGTCTCGTGCTTCGGAAAACAAGCGCCAGAAGTATCGAGACGCTAAGCTGCCTTTCAGGGGCGTGGCCAGGAATTTAATTGGGAGGGGGTTAATGCGATTTGGAGGGGGAGGTATACATCGTTAAAAAACTTTGAAAATCTTCAAAAACACATTAAAAACTTTAAGGTAACCTGATTTTGGGGATATATATATATATATATATATATATATATATATATATATTCTCTATATCTATCTTGCTGATATTTCGAAAATTACTCCTTGCAGGTAAAACCTACAAGCATACCTGTTCCATTGTCTGAAAAATTATGTTCTCTGCATCTTCGCAATAAACAGGTCACGTGATATTCACGGTCGACCTAACTGCCCCTGATGAGGCATACAGACAAAGAGACAAACAGACAGAAAGACAGACAGACAGACAGACAGGCAGACAGGTTATGAGTATGGGTGGATGTGACCTTCTTCGTTGGGGGTCACAGAAGCTCTTCCTGGCTTTAATACGGTTCCGTATGACTCCCTGGATTCTCGTGGCGAATATCGGATTTGTTGGCGCACCCTCTGGGTGAGGGGAGGGCAGCGAACCACCGCGGACAGGGGGTGGGTGGGGGTCAACTAGCGGACCGGAACACACACACACAGAGGAGTGGGGTAGGGGACCCCCCCCCCGAACACGGCGGGTTCTAGTCGGCGTCAGAGGCTGCGAGGAAGTTGGAGTTCGTGCCAAAAGTTTCAATCGAACAGAAACGAAATAAGTCACACAGCCACACATACACACTGACAAAGAGAGAGAGAGAGAGAGAGAGAGAGAGAGAGAGAGAGTGACATATACACAAGCATCATTATTATTATTATTATTATTATTATTATTATTATTATTATTATTATTATTATTATTATTATTATTATTATTATTATTATTGGTGGTGGTGGTGGTGGTGGTGGTGGTAGTAGTAGCAGTTGTAGTAGTAGTTGTTGTAGTAGTAGTAGTAGTAATCATCGTCGTCGTCATCATCATAATCATCGTAGTCATTGTCATCTTTTCCTCCTCTTCCTCTTCATAACAGAATGCAAGATCGAATAAGGAATTACAAAAACTAATCCGCATTTTCGAATATTCACGCAGCAGCAGCAGCAGCAGGACCGAGACAGACGCAGCCGGGCATCGGGAGGGACGGGCAGAGGGACTGGCGACCGGACCCTCGCCCGACCTTCGCGACCCTCTTGTGCCTGATTGCCCAAGGCCAGTGCCATGTCATGATCAGAAAGCACACGCCCCAATGAGATCGCTGATGACTCGGTCGCATCTCCCCCCTCTCCTTCCACCTTTCCATCCCCCCGACCCCCCATCCACCCACCACCACCTCTCGGTCTTTCCATCTCGACCGCCAAGCTTCATTAGACCACAATTCCGGCGCCCCGGCTCGGCCCCGGGGCCCGTGTTCCCGACCGTCGCACCCCTCCCGTTCGACCGACGACCGAGGAGGCGCCAATAAGGCCTCCCGTCCGTCCGTCCGTCCGTCCGTCCAGCGGTGTTTGATGTCATCGATGGAGGGAGGAGGGGGACCGATCGACGGTCGAAGTGTCGCCGGTGGGAGACCGACCTATCGCCGCCGATCACCGCGACACATCGCCCCGCTCCTCCGATGACCTCCATATGCACATAGATTGAACGCATCCCCTTCCCTCTCCTCCTCCTCCTCCTCCTCCTCCTCCTCCTCTCTCATCTCGAGTCATCATAATCTTCTCTCTCCTCCCTCTCTCCGTCGCTCTGCGTCTTCTCAGTCTTTTGCGATATTTTTCATTCGGAAAATTCGGAAATTCGATTCATATACCTGAAAACAAATGCACGTCAATATATATATATATATATATATATATATATATATATATATATATATATATATATATATATATATAACGTATAATATCGTAAGTCTTAGTAAGAAACGTCGCAACATCGATACAGTAGAACTAGTAAGAAAGTAAGCTATAGATACAGGTAGAACTTATTCATAGCGTGCTTAGTGGGTCTGTAAAATTTATACAAATCACAGATTTCAGAAAAAACATAACAAGAAAAAGTTTTAAATTGGTTATAGATCCACGCTCATTGACCCCCGTTTGCAAATTATTTTCGCCGAATAAAGGTTTCATCCCATTTTCAGGATATTTTGCAACAAACTGTTCGATTTTTAAAGCCAATGACAGGACAACGTCATGAACTCGCATAAATTATCTTAATTTGATAATTTATGCATTTTGAAAGTTTATATCGAACTTTTCCTGTTTTGCCGGACTATGTGAATTTTTTTTAAAATTTCTTTCGATTTAAACTTTACTACTAGTACTACTACTACTAGCTACTACTACTACTACTACTACTACTACTACTACTACTAGCTACAGCTACTACTACTACTACTACTACTACCACCACCACCAGTACCACCACCACCACCACCACCACCACTAGTACCACCACCACCATCGAACCACCACCACAAATGTTTTTAACCACCACAGATTTCCACCATAACAAGAAAAACCACCACCACCACCAGATCCACCACTCATTGACCACCACCACCAATTTTCACCAATAAACCACCATCACCACCACCACCACCACCAACAATTGTTCCACCACCACCACCACCACCACCACCACCTGAATTCGCACCACCTTCATTTGATATGTTATCACATTTTGAAACCACCAATCGAACTTTTCCTGTTCTGCTGAGGCAGCCGAACTATGTGAATGTTTTTAAAAATTTGCACTTCGATTTAAACTTTACTACTATTACTACTACTAAGCCAATGTTGATTTTTGCATTTGTAGACTTTATTTGTGCATAGCGGTGGAGTATGCAACTGCATTATGTATTTAGCAGTTAAAACAGAACATTGTGAAGTCAATGGACAATGTATAAGGAAAACATCAATCTAAGATAAGCCCTTGAAAACAGTTCCCAGGAATTTAAGACTAAAAGTTCTATACACAAGTCTATAATAGTGTCTCATTGATAGTAATGCGTAAATAATTCGACATGCAAATAATAACAGCAGCAGCAGCAGCAACAACAACAACAACAACAACAACAACAACAATAATAATAATAATAATAATAATAATAATAATAATAATAATAATAATAATAATAAAATGCGTCGCGTGTCAATGAGCTTATTTATACTACTACAGTACTTGGAGTTTCTGGACGATAATAGAGGAAGTCTATATGTTTTACAGGTAAATCTGATTAAGCCGTGCAAAGCTGTTCTTTGAAATTAAAGATTTTAAATCAGGAATTAGAATAGTACGGTTGGCACTCTTCTTCATAATCAATTATATACTTTCGGCGTTTCAATAGTCAAGTCAAGGCGACTCATTCATTTGCCTCTGAGTAGAAATAGAAGAGGCGCTATACAAATGCCATTACATTACATTACATTATAGGATCGCGTTTCAGAACAGAGATCTTATCTAATCTTAAACTTCTATAGCGCCCCTTCATAGTGCACAGAAGCGTGCATTCTAAGTTAAAAATCATTGAGGATTCATGCAGGTCATATCCAGGATATCCGACCGGACAATCAAGTGACGGTCTATGATGACGGAAGATAAGCCAGGTGCATGAAAAAGACGGGGGTTTATAGCCTCGTTTAAAAAAAATTGTCAGTCAATTGTCAGTGTATAGGTATGCTGAAGCAATGCGTTAGAGAGTTTTTTTTTTTTGGGGTGGAGCACCGAGAAAGAACAAGTACCAAGAACGAGAAGTGAAGCTTCTAAAGCGAAGTGCAGTGAGAAAAAGTATGAAAAATTGAAAATCAATCAACATTTGCGTCAAATTTAACTTCAAAGTCTCGAAACCACCAAACAGCTATACACCAACACCTACAACAACCCGTCCACACACCCACACACCCACCCACCCACACACACACACACACACACACACACACCATACATGTGCTTAAAAGCGTAGAATGTTTTATCGTCGGGAAAACCTCTGGATCAGATTCTTTGTTTATTTTCCAGATAATCAAATGCGAATTTCCCCCAACCCAACCACCCACCCACCCCACCCCTCCACCGCCGGTGGCACGCATTATGCAGCGTTGAAAAGGACAGACAGTGCAAACATACGTCGACTACGAATCAATCTTTAGCGGTAAATGTATGTATATATACTCTTTTCCCGTTAATTTGAAATACAATTTTCTCCCTCCTAGCTACTACTACTACTACTACTGCCACCTCCTTTCAACTTCTGCTGCGGGCGGCGACCAAGCAGCGGCGGCGGCGGCGGCGACCGGGGCCGATTGGCCTTTGCTCCCTGGACGACGTTGGTCGCCAGGGCACGGGGGTCGTCCCCCTCGGGCCGCTTTCCAGAGGCCCCTTCCAATCGGAATGCTGACTGGACCTGACAGCCATTATCAACGAACAAAGTACTACGACCAGACCGGTTAATTCAATAGGCCGAACAACAGAGACAACGAAATGACAACGACGACAACAGTCGAACTCCCCCCGGGACTCCCCTCGCCACCCCCCACTACTCACTCCACCCCCTTCAGACGCACCCAGACTGAGAGAGAGAGAGAGAGAGAGAGAGAGAGAGAGAGAGACAGAGACAGAGACAGAGACAGATCCAGAGAGAGGGAGAAAGGGGACAGAGACAGAGAAGACAGAAAGAGAGATATCCAGGAGAGGGCTGGCTGTCAAAGATCTCAAAATATAATTGAATAATATACAGCGTCACCAGATATTGTGCAGTTCAAGCATGCAGTGCCAATGTTTAGACATGTATCATACAAATTTATATAATAAATAAATAAATAATAAAATAAATAAATAAATAAGTTAATGAATAAGTTAATAAATTAATAAATAAGTTAATAAATAAATAAATCTGCTTATGATATTCATTTCAGAGTGAAGCACGTTGATAGAAAAGAACTTTCTTATCTGGAAAACTCCTTCTAAATTCTTCTCGATTGTACGCAGATGATCAGAAAGAGAAGGAAGCGTAGACATAACGCAAATTCCAATAATGGCCATGTCTCTCTAGGCCATCATCATCATCAGCATCATCATCATCATCATCATCATCATCATCATCATCATCATCATCATCATCATCATCATCATCATCATCATCATCATCATCATCATCTTCGCCGTCGTCATCATCATCCTTGATCCAGCATCGCGTATATACAGTATATATGTCGGTCACATTTACAGAATATATGAAAAAAACTTTAACCTATTAGAAGAATTCTCCGAAATAAGAACTGAAACGAGAACTCGCGCAAAGTCACGCGGCTATTTATAGCAATTGACGTCATCATTCGACCCATTTATATGTCACTCTCGAAAGAGTTTTCTCATGAGGTGGGAAGGGGTAGGAGTTGGGGGGGGGTTGGGGAAGTGAAAAAAATAAGGAAATGAAGCAGGCAGCAGAGCGGGCGATTCGTTTGTCTCCTTTTCCCTTTGCTGTGGAGAGTTCCAGGCTTTTGATGCTTATTCGAGAGTAGGGAGGGAGGGAGAGAGGGGCCTGAATGTGGGGAGGGTATGGGGTGGCTGGTCGGAGCAAGAGGTAGAGTCACGTGCCCTCTGTCGCGACGAGGAGTGACTTCGATCGTCGCCGAGTGACGACTTGATTGTCCCAGGCGACCGGAAATGAAAACCCGCTCCCGGAAGTGACGTCACTGGCAGTGCGCTTATCGACGAATCTCTTCTTCTTCTTTCCCTCTTTCTTCTTCCTCCTCCTCCTCCTCCTCTCTTCTTCTCCTTCTATGTCTGCTTCGGATGATGCGGAGATGACGGAAGGAAGGAGAGAAGGAGGAGGAGGAGGAGGAGGACGGGGGGGGAGGGGCAGGAAGGCGCGTCATCCAATCTGTCATCGGGGGTGACGGAGCGACGGGTGTCAGGTTGCATCTTCATCGGACATCGCCATGACCCCGGGTCGTCATTCTCTGACCACTGGGGACGGACCAATCGCCCGCCGACCACCCTCACCCCTTCACCTCAAATAGGAAGTCTGCCACATAATCCCCTCGCATGCATATATATATATATATATATATATATATATATATATATATATATATATATATATAATTCTAATTTCGACATGACAGCCATATTGGGGGCTTTAATATGGAATTCTAGCGCGTTCTCTGTCATTCCGATTGCTCTGTCATTTGATTAAACACTTCACGCACTCAGAGGATACCAAGCGATACAAGCACACACACAAACACACATACGCAGACATATACATAGCCTGCCCATGCATAAAAGCATAGAATTGTGCACCGTGAAGTCAATTCCACACAAAACTTTCAAACGCGTGCAACTGCTTATAGCAAAATATAAAAGAGAAAGAGAGAGAGAGAGAGAGAGAGAGAGAGAGAGAGAGAGAGAGATATATATATATATGGCTAATATATATATATACAGTATATATATATATATATAAATATATATATATATATATATATATATATATATATATATATATATGGCTATTTCCATTGCAGTGCAGATGGAAAATGATATCCTGCGTGAAGCCGCAATGTATAGGTAATTTTTCTGGGAGCTTTGTGTCATGTCGTCGTCGCCGTCGTCGCCGTCGCCGTGACAGAGGGACGGGGCTGCGGCTGACGGGCGATGGCGGCGACCGGGGGCCCCGACCCCTCTCCGACCGTCGTAATAACGAGGCCCGCCGAGTCAATTAGATGTATCGGCGGAGGCGGAGGTGGCGTCATCGGGGTGGAGGGGGAGGTGGGGGGGGGGTGGAAGGCAAAATGGTCGACGGTGGATATATCTCTCTCGGAGAAAGGATCCGCGGATGAAAGTCCGAGATAGATATAGACGCGAAGATGACACGAATTTCTGGATGACAGGACCGTCGTGCCCTCCCCGCCGCCACCCCACCCAAATCCCCACACCACGTCCCGGTCGCTCACTCCCAACCCACCGGGTCGCAGGGGCGGACAGACCGGTCGTATACAGGACGACGACGACGACGACGACGACGGCTGCGGCGACCTTTCTCTCTCTCTCTCTCTCTCTCTCTCTTTCTCTTTCTCTCTCTCTCAATTAACGGCTGGTGGTGAAAGGCGAGGGCTGCCTGCCCTCCCTCCCCTCCCCTCCCCTAGTTTATTCCAGAAAAAACATCTCTCTTCACCGAAGCTTTTGAGCTTTTGCTGATTTCTATATCTGGCCTCGGGTCTCTGGAACCGATGACTTAGACGCCTCCTCTTCCTCCTCCTCCTTCTCCTCCTCCTCCTCCTCCTTCTCTCCTCCTCCTCCTCCTCCTCTTTCTCCGGCTCATCGCTTCATTCGCCGTCCATCACTCGATTCATCACTGATCATCTGTCAACCATATTTTCCTATATATTTATATAGCGCCGATGTTAAAAGTACGTTCAGGTGAAGTCGATGAATTATATATATATATATATATATATATATATATATATATATATATATATATATACACTGCCATCTGGTTATTCTGGTTATCCGGTCGAATATTTCGGATTTCGTCTATAGATTTCGAATGCATTTTATTTGGTTCGCAACAAGGCTGATGCTGCTTCCGTGCATCTTGATGTGGCGCCATATAAGTTTAGAATTGGAATAGATTAGATGTTAGAATGGAGCAGTGCCAATGCAGGAGACAGAGAGACAGACAGACAGAGACAGAGACAGAAAGGGATTGCAACAGCTCAACAAGGCACGAAACTTAACTTGTACTGGATAAGACAGACAAAGTAGAACTTGTAAACAGTTTTAACTTGAAACAGTCAAACAAATTAACTTGTCAACGTATTTATTTATTTATTTATTTTTTTATTTATTTATTTGTTTCAAGTTAAAATTCAAGCACAGAATAAACAGAAACACAATTAATTAACCCCTTAACCGTGTATTTAACTGTAACTCAATGTAAAATGGATGGATATATTCGGGATCTCCAGTTAAGGAGTTAAAAATCGCTACATATCAGTGATATCACTAAATCATATACAGCAGAACTTAACGCACTGAATCTGTTAACCCCTTCACCGCGGCCGTGACGCACATATGCGTCCATTTGACATTTTGTTGCAAATAAATGGCCAGTAAAGGGGTTAAGGCGTACACGGCAGTGGCGTAGCAATATGCTCGGGGGGCCGACGGAGGCCCTTGGCGAAAAACGGGGGCAGAGGGCCCTTTCTGCTACTTTGGCGATCTCTTATC
Source organism: Metaphire vulgaris (assembly GCA_018105865.1). NCBI lineage: Eukaryota > Metazoa > Annelida > Clitellata > Crassiclitellata > Megascolecidae > Metaphire > Metaphire vulgaris. Next base: position 1,268,801 of record CM030852.1, read on the forward strand.
AAACTTATCAAACGTCTACATTTCAGATGCGGTGATGCGGTCTTGCACACTGGACCCTACTAGAGGTCGGGTGACTCGGGTCGGGGGCCCTTTGCAGGTCGGAGGGGGCGATGGGGGCCCTTGGCATTTGGCCAGGTTGTCCATATAGCTGCTACGCCTCTGGTAGACGAAGAAGAAGACTTAGTGTCGATGGTCTGACAGGTCAACAAAAACCTTAGAAAAATTTTTATAAGATACTTTTACAGTAAAAATTAGAAATTATCAGAAAGAGAACAAATAAATGTGAATGCATAAAAGACAAATGATAGAATCACACAGAGAAGTAATTAAAAGCAGAGAAAACAAGGACAACAGTCGTACCTTTTAAAACACATTAAACGAAAATTTAATATAAAACCACCTGAAATAATATTCACATGTTCAGACGACATCGCATCCAGTCTGAAAGAGGAAAGAGAGGAAGGAGGAGAAGGAGGAGGAGGAGGAGGAGGAGGAGGAGGAGAGATCGATGGTGAGAGGTGGGTTTTTATTGCTCGTTGAAGTCTTTTAATTCGCCATTTGATTACATGCTCAGAAGTCTAATCGTCAACGGGCGCCTCTGCCCTCACTCGGCTCCCCGGGGTCAGAGCACCGGCCTGCCTCCCCTGGTCCGCCGACGGACGAGGGAGAGAGAGAGAGAGCGAGCGACTGTACCCGCAGACACCTGAGAGGGTTACGGCGGGTTACGAACCCCACCATATATATATATTATATATATATATATATATATATATATATATATATATATATATATATATATACACACACACACACGACGTTCCCATCTCTCGTAACTTCTTCCCGTCTCGGCGGCTGGTGCTGACGGGGTCGCCAGAGGTCACGCCACAGTGGAGCGCTGGAGCGTGAAGGAAAAGCCACCGGAGCGAGGAATTCCACTAAACGATCGCCTCGACTGTGATGACCCGAGGAGGAATGTCACCCCGTTTTCCCCTACTACACCTTCTTCTCCTCCTCCTCCTCCTCCTCCTCCTCCTTCGTCTTCTTTTTCTCCTCTTCCCATAATACCCGATATAATTACGCCGTTATTGCGGAGAGAGAGAGAGAGAGAGAGAGAGAGAGAGAGAGAGAGAGAGAGAGAGGCAAGAGAGGCAGAGGTCGCGGGGTCGTAACACCGGGATCAGAGATTCTTGACAACCGCCATCACACTTTCAAGGGTCGAGGAGAGGGAAAGACAGAGACAGAGAGCGAGAGAGACAAAGACAGCACGGGTGCCATCCAGCACGCGACAGACCTGGTGTTGGTGGGAAAAACTTTTTTTGTTTTGGTGGGATTAGTTGGGTAGGCTTAAACCTGCCCTAGCCTTTAATAAAATCCGCCTACATTTATTGTAGATTCATGGGCGCCCGCACATTGGGGCAAGAGGGAGCACTTGCACCCTCCTGGAAAATGCAAATACCAATATTTCACATTGAAACTTAAAATCCTTGCTAAAAATATTAACCGTGACCATTGTGTTAAGATGTGTTTTGCCCCTCTTGTAAAAATTTATGTGGCATAGCCATGACCATTATGTTTTGCCCCCTTCTGGAAAAAAATTCTGTGGGCGCCCATGTGTAGATTCTCCGTTCACCGAAAAGATTTTTCATTAAAGAACCAGGATCAGAATCGTCTAAAAAAGTATACTCTAAATTTTGTCAATGTATAAACGTTGTGGTCCGCTTCTTAAGTACCGAAAATAGTACCTGAAAAGTACTTGAAAAGCATGGAAGGACCAGTGGTTTGGATCTTTAAAAAATAGCGCAATAAAGACCCCAAAGTGCATGACATTATTTCCACTTCAAGAGAGCTCAGATTCACAGTTAGATTGGTTATAATATTACTGTTCTCTTGAGGCTTCCGTGACCACGAGAGAGAGAGAGAGAGAGAGAGAGAGAGAGAGAGAGATGTGATTGTGATGAATCGTCGTTGTGTTCCGTCGGTGTTGTTGGTCTCTGATTACCGAGCCCCGGACAGCGCAGGGGTGAGGACCCCATTAAAAATATATCCCACTCGGGGTGGGGTGGGGGTGGGGTGGGGGCGGGATGGGGGACGCGCCACCGCCGCCGCCGCCGCAGCCGCCGCTATTATTTCATATTTCTTCTTCCGTCATAACCTCTCTCTAATACCCGACGAAGGATCACCGCGTTTCGACCTACGGGTGGCGAGCCCCCTGCCCCTCCCTCAATCCCCCTCATCCCACCCACCCACCCCCGCCCTCGTAGAAAGACGCTTCTCATTATTTCGGCCGTTCACGTCTTCGTCTTCGTCATACTCGGGTTTCACTTCGTTTGGGCGGCTTTTGTGCGGCGGTTTTTGGGCGCTTTGAGTCGTCGTCGTCACCATGCAGCTAGCGCTATAGCGATAATAACCGAGCCCCGTCTAATGCGATCTCGACGAGGTCTTTTGTGAACGCCGGCGACATGCGGGTTAAGCAGGGCGACGTCTGCCCCGACCCCGCCAACCCCGTTCCCTGGCAACGCCCGACCCCCCCCCCCCCGACCCCGCGCCGCCCCTGAACCCGGCTACATGTGGGCGAGACCCGCAGCTGGTCTGATTCTCCCTGTTGTGCCCCTGAGCGCAACGGAAATTACGAAGACCTATATAACGATTATTCGAATTTGATTATTTTTCCCAGCGAAGGTGACAATATGCAAAGGTAATATATATACGACGAAATGGTCGTTTAAACACGGCCACAGGAACACCCTTCAGATTAACAGAGACCGCGCACAGTCAAGGAAACAGTTACATGGCATGCACCACATACTGTAACTGGCCATCCATTGCTGCAAATTAACATACTATAGGGTACTCAGGGATATTTTTACACCCTCCTAACACAAATTTGTCAAAATTGGTCCACAAATTGCCAAAAATTTGCCAAAAATTGTCCCAAAATTGCCCAAAATTGCAAAAAAATGTGCCCAAAATTTGCCAAAATGTGGCCAAATTTGGCCAAAAATTATCTCGCCCCCAAAGAAAAGTGTGAAATGATGCTACAGGCGATGGCCCGGGCATCCACCAGAACGGGCATCCAAACTGACTGAGCGAACTTTTTTTGCTCGTCAGCACTTTTTTACATGAAAATCCTTTAACATGGCTGATTTGGCCCCGGGCACACACACACACACACACACACACACACACACACCAGATAAGGGCATCGAAATTGTCTTGACGACCTTTTTTGTTCGTTGACACCTAACACCGAGGTGGAGGGGGGCATCCAAATTTACGTTGGCCCCGGTATCCACCATGCACTCTTTGGCGCGCCACTGTTTGTCAAAAACCCGAACTTTTTGTAATTCTAAATTTCCGGGGCGGGATTCAGCGACAGTTTTTTAAAAATCTATATATCTTTCACTTCGTGTTACTGCGCAATAACCAAACAGGCCTTTTGTTTGCCAAGAGAAGGCGATTTCTGTCCTGAACATTCACGAAGTTACCTGATTTTCTTCACCTGAACTGAGTTCATGGGTCAAAAATCCATCGACCATACACAGAGAATAGGACCCGCGGGTCGACCACACTGACCTCTGCTCTTCTGTTTAGACCAGCCGTTACCATGCCATTGTCTACAAAGTGACTGGACATGATGAGATGGAATCCCCTCTCCCCCACTTCCACCCCAACCCCATCGCCCGAAGAACCACAGAGGAAAATTCGGCCCATTCTGTGAAGCGGACAATTAATAATGAAGCTACGCAATTTTCAAGCCTCGCCACTTTAACATGCACGTATTTTGATTACAGAGTTTGCAACAGAAATTAAATACACAGCAATATTGTCTCAAGCAAATAATACATACATAACCCTTATACATACATTTTACATTGTTACATAAATACATTGTACATATCGATCAAACAATTGTAATCAATTAAAAATGTTAACATTAATCGATTAATACGTTTTTTGTTGTCCACTGATGTGCAACAGAAATTACAGTCGTTGATACAAACGCAATACTTGTCTCTGTTGCTCAGACTATACAGTCATAAATGCATCCAGTTGTTTTCCTTCCAGCTTAAGCCCCACCGTGTTGAGGTCTTTGCTTATGCAGTCCGTCCATCTTGTTCTCTGTCGTCCTTGAGACCCTTCTTTTATGATAGTATGCTATTTTTGGCATTTTCCATTTATGCCCCAGCCATTCCATTCTTTTCTTTCTTACGGTTGAGTTGTTGCAGCTTAAATACCTTCTTAGCCATTTGTTTTCACATGCGTCTATCCTTTTTCCATGCTGCCGGTTATATTCCACGTTTCTGCTCCGTATGTAAGTACTGGAATGACGCATGGTTAATATTCGCAGTTTCAATTTCAAGTTTATATCATGTCTTTTGAATACCTTCTCCCTTAACCTATTGAAGAATTTCTTTTTCGCTGCTTGCTTTATTGTCTACCTCACTTCCTAGGTAATCGATCAAACGAATTTTAATCAATTAAAAATGTTAACGATTAATCGATTAATAATGTAGTCAATCCCTGTTAATTTCTACTCTCACCATTGCATATGTTATAATGTATAAAGCCTTTATCAGTTGTATGTATTTGTTGTTGATTCCGTATTTTTCAAATATTTTATTTTTCGGCTATAGTACTGTTACAATAAAATTAATTAAACTGTTGTGAAGAAATTTTGTGGTCGGATGAAAAATAAGGAGATCCGACACCTCTGAAAAAGTAATTTAAACACACTCACATGTATTTAAGTCGGTTCTCTGTTGAAATCTGACGATTTTTCAGACTGACTTTATCCCCGCTGGAAAGTCCCCGGATGTACAGTGTTCTGAAGAAAAAGTAGTAGTAGTAGTAGTAGTAGTAGTAGTAGTAGTAGTAGTAGTAGTAGTAGTAGTAATAGTAATAGTAGTAGTAGTAGTAGTAGTAGTAGTAGTAGTAGTAGTAGTAGTAGTAGTAGTAGTATAGTAGTAGTAGTAGTAGTAGTAGTAGTAGTAGTAGTAGTAGTAGTAGTAATAGTATTAGTAGTAGGATTTAATAGGAGGAGGAAGAGGAGGAGGGGGTTCGTAGTATCAGTGGCTTATCTCATCTCAACCCCACAATTTTCCGTCTCCAACATAGGGCACTGCAGAGTGCCACTGACCAATACTAGAAGAGGAAGAGGAAGAGGAAGAAGAAGAAGAAGAAGAAGAAGAAGAAGAAGAAGAAGAGAGGAAGATCGAAGAATGAAGGAGAGAAGAAGAGTTTTAACACAAACCTGATCAGTTGATGTGTTTGTCTTTGTCTCCGTATCTCTGCGTCTGTCTAATATCTGTATAATCCTATTCGATCGACTGCTATTACAATCGATGGCAGTGGCTACAAATGGAACGCACACATCTGCCCTTTGCTTTAGAATACATGTAGAGTCCACAGCACTCGATTCAATAATGGATTTCCGCAACAACTGACCACGTGACGAATCGCTCAATTCTTCCTGTCTACCTATCAACCTATTCATCCATGCACCTATCTGTCTGTCTATATCTTATAATATGTCGAACTAACAAACCAGCAAGAAAATTAGACCTAACGAACTAACAAAAAACTAACTAACTAGACAACTGATTAACTAGCTGGTTAGACCTATTAACGAACTATCTAATTAGCCTAAATATTAAATGAACTATGAGCCTATATAACGAAAAACGCAAATACGTTTTTGAAACCTTTCAACACAAATTTATAATCAACATGACGAACAACCAATACATAGATTTTAACAGAACCACAATATATATATATATATATATATATATATATATATATATATATATATATATATATATATGCAATAAAGAACAAGTTAAATGTCTTTGAAATCAATATAATACTATAAGTCGTTTTAAACAGCGCATCATATAGCGTCAAAGGATATCATAATTCATAATTATAATTACACACAAAAAGTCATTAATATAATAATAATAATAATAATAATAATAATAATAATAATAATAATAATAATAATAATAATAATAATAATAACTGAATAACTTTAGATTAAATAAAATTAAGAACATCATATACATACTGTATAGGTCTATAGTAGACTATTAGACGATGCCCATCTGGGCCATTAGGTATATAGCCTTTGAGTATGGCCTGGGAAGAAATTTGTCTGCCAAACCCCTCCAAAATTTCAAATTTAAATTCTAAATGTCTATTTTAAGACCGGCTTATACCAAAGTAGACTAGAATAGATTCGCATATATATATATATATATATATATATATATATATATATATATATACAGTATATATATATGAGACACCAAAATAAATAGCAACATATATATATGGTAACTATATGTGACCGTATATATATATATATATATATATATATATATATATATATATATATATATATATATATATATATATATAGTCCTGTTATTCTTCAACATTTCTGCAAGAGTCAACCACGAAATGTCTTGACGACTGAATTGATCGCGTCATAGTCCCGGTCTCTGATTGGCTGAAAAGTCACACACCACGTGACGCCGACCGCCGCTGCAGCCATCAAAATGACGTCATAATCGATACAGGTCAATTTATGAGATCTTTGCACGGTGCGCATATGGGTGTAAACTTCTATGCTGGAAAAGTGTAGGGGTTGGTCCCTCTGACACTTTTTTCATCCAAGCTTAAGCCTATGGAATATATGGACTATCAGAACTGTGTGTTTGTTTGTGTTTGTGTGTTTGCCGGCGCAGTCCGTTGTCGCTAAATGCAACGCGTTTTCTTTGATGTTCAGAGAAGAGGCGTCACTAGAGATGACGTCACCCGGTGGGGACAGTAAAGTCAAGGTGTCTGCACCCCACTCCTCCCCAACAAAATAATTTCACCATGGGCCTCAATATTGACAGCTCATGCGTACAACTGGAATCGTTCGATCTATTTAATCTACGGACAGCAAACGTTTTGGTGTCGCCCCCCCCCGCTCCACTCATGACATTATAATTGGCGCCACCCGGTGTGGCCCGCACCCCCCATAAGCGCTCAATTTCTATTAAGCCTCTTCCTCCACCCACCTTTTGAGAAGCAACCATAGGGAAATGGGTCTGACCCCCACGCAGAAATGGCCATGGGTCCATTTTAAAAAAGAATCCAACCCAACCCAATCTACATCCATGGCTTAACCCAACCCATGGCCATCTCTGCCCCCACTTTTTCATCCAAGTTTTACGCCAATACGCATCGCCCGACACCCCACCTCTAGCGACGCCCCCTAGCGACGCCCCCAGCGACGCCCCCTAGCGACGCCGCTGGTTCGGGGGAGTCCCGGTGTATAGAGTGAGTCATCCGAGAGAGGGAGAGAGAGAGAAAAGAGGAGAGAGAGATAGAGGGGGAGTTCACTGCATTGACATGTAGGGCCAGCTGAACGACCCCCCGCTGAGGAGCATGTCCCTGATGAGGGTCTCGATCGGGGTCTTGCCGACGAGACGGACGAAGAACAGCTGTTCGATGACCTGCGCCGAGACCGTCCTCAGGGACGGCAGACGCAGCAGCAGCTTCCCGAAGCGCGTCGGCTGGTTGGGGTACTGGATGCGAACGTACTCTTCGAGGGCGCACTGCGACTTCTCCTGCAGGGACTCGATATGGGTCGAGTCGGACAAACCGCACGCGTCTGTATATTCAGAACCATACTCAGTTTATTAGTATCAAAGTCAGAACCAAAGATATCAGTTAATATCACTGTTGGAGTTGCCGGGGGAGGGAGGGGGCGTTGGGGAACCTGGGGATTGAACCCTCCCCAGCTAACTTTGCAACCTTTCCAAAAAATCACATATCAGGTACATGCAGTTTCTGTCATTCATTGAATTTCAGTCCTCAAACCTCAGCTCAAATTTCACGGATCCAACACTGGTGTAATACTGCAAGTCAATATAGGAAAATAGTTGTAAAGACATATGTAGAAATATTTAATATTTCGATATTAGATATACTAGATATTTGATATAGTAAAATTGACGTTAAAGGATTAGGATGCGAAAAGCGAGAAGCAGGAGAAGAAAAGCAGTCTCTGTCCAAAGCCTCCATTCTCTATATGAATTGATATACCAGATACTGTACTCGGTTATAGCGTATATATACCGCAATTTACTGTCCTGGGTAATGCGCTATCGCTATCGGGTGTTGGGGGTGTTAGGGGTTTAAAAATATCCCTGATCCAGATACTCCGTGTGCATGGACTTGTTATTTTTCACATGACAGCAAAAATTCAAATTCAGCGCGCATGCAAATATAGACAGACGCTAAAAGATGTTGCCACCGAATTTTCAAACAGGTGAAGTTTTACCAGAAGAATTTCTTTTAAAATTTGAATAAATATAATTTAATACCTAAAATAATAACGTATTGCCGGAATTTTGCGTCGCAAATGCAAAGAAATCATTGAATGTTACAATCTGACATTTTCCGTAATTTCGTCTATTGAGGCAGAATATATGAAGAGAATTTTTCCGGATTGTTGCACAAAAATGCGCTTCATGAACATGCAGAACCCACAGAAGAACTGCATTATTATCATGACGATTAAGTTATCTGGCGCTGTTGTATAAATTTTCAAAATCTAATATCAAAGCTTTATATTACGAAGTGCACGTATAAATACATGTATAAATGTATAAATACATGTATAAATACCTACCATAATATGTAAAATTTCTTACTGTCCGGGATTTGACTTTGTCTAAAAAATATAAATTTTACAAATCGACTGTAACAATTTTATTTAATTAATAAGTAAAGTAAGTAAGTAAGTAAACGCCAGTAAAATATATTCCTAGCTCTGCACACTTACTGCATGGCTAATAATTTGCCGTTGTTAAATAATCATAAAAGCATATTGAAAGATGTCCTCTATCTCTCTTGCGTATACATAGGCATAAGATTTGTACCATTAAAAGCAAGAGTATAATTAAACCGGACAAATTCTCTTCATACACGCGCCCCACAGGCCCACAGGAAGTCAAATTTAAATGTATACATCTATGTAAATGTATAATTCTATGTATTTAAACGCCTAATTCTACGTATTTAAATGTATAATTCTATGTATTTAAATGTATAATTCTATGTATTTAAATGTTGTATAGGCCTAGGCCTAATTCTATGTATTTAAACGCCTAATTATATGTCAGTATATATTCCTATATTTACTCAATGTTATTGCTTATATTTCACGTGGTAGATGTATACGTGACTGGACAATAAATCTTTTAATTTCAATAGAAATTTTCCTATTAATTAAAAATTTTACCCAAAAAGATTTTAATCAAATCATGGTCATAAATAATATAGTCTAGAAACGATGTTAATATAATTGTATATTAATTAATTCGTGCCTTTCCGTTATGCAGAATAATGAACAATAGCAAATCAGTCAACCAGATACGCAGAGGTATACCTTTCAGGACATATAGCGCATAATGTAGCCTAAGTCTGGGCGATAATATAAGTGTGATTGCAACGGATTGTATAATGAATGACGTGGCTGTGTAGAACAGTCGAATAACGGACATGTGACGACAGCGAACATGATAATGATGATGATGACGACGACGACGACGACGATGATGACGACGATAAAGAGTTAACTCAGCGCCAACAAACTCAAAGGCTTGGTTCTTTACCATACAGGGACGTCGTCTCCATGGAAACAGTAGCAGACAATGCCAGCCCCTCCTCCTCCTCCTCCTCCATACCCTCAAGCATATTTCAAATGTCAGTTCATCGCCGCTAGAGGGACGACACCACACAGGCAACGGAGCGGTCACAGCCTCTTACATACTTACTAATCCTATCTGGCTTTTTGGGGCTTAACTCTGAGGCGGGGGAGGAGGGACGGATGTTAACGACTAGATGACGTCACACATGTGGTTCAAAGTTCAAACACCCCCCTCCCCCGCCTACCTGAGCTGAACAGCACGATGGCCTTGAGACAGCTGTACTCGGCCGAGTCCACGTGCAACGTCTTCAGCTTCTCCACCTGTTCCTGGAAGATCCGGATGTGGTCCATGAAGGCCACCACCCGGTCGGCGGCCATCGGGCTGGCGTGCAGCCCGGCGGCGGCCAGCAGCGGAGCGACGTGCAGCGGCATCGAGCACTGGGCGGCGTTCAGGATGAACAGCTCGCTCCAGCTCAGCCGCAGCAGGCCCACCTGGTCGGTGACCTGCAGGTCGGGAAAGAACGGGATGTTCCTCGCCCATTCGACGGCACTGAACAGGAGCCGGGCGGCCAGTTCGCAGATGTTCTCGATGCCCATGATGTTGTTCGGCTGCATGCACTGGCCGTAGCGCGACGTCGAGTAGGGCTCGGCCCGCAGCAGCATCGAGATGAAGCTGGACAGGTACGAGTGCCCGTTGAACGGATCACCGTTCGTTAGCATCAACTGCCCGGGGAATCCCGGATGTTGAGACGGAGGGATGCGCCCTCTCTGGACAGCTGGAAGATAGCCGCAACATCCTAGATTATCAGTTATCCTCTTACTCATATAGCGCAATCGAAGAAATCTAAATAAATTGCATGTATATATATATATATATATATATATATATATATATATATATATATATATATATGCCCTCGGTACTTCATTTCCGAAGGACTTATGAAAGAAAGTGACCGGATACTTTAAGATATGTATGTACTATGTATATACATAATGTATGCATTCATATGTATACATAATACGCACGTAAAGTTACACATTTATTCCAACTCAAGAAATATAGAACACATATAAGTAGTAAGTAAGTAAGTAGACGAGTAAAATATCTCTTGAATTTATAGGCCTGTAGCTGCCTACTCTTAGACGGTCAATCACATAATCGTTTCTCTGTTTATACAGCGCTATATAAAAATGACAAATTTACATACATAGGTCTACTTTATATACATGCACATTTTATATATATATATATATATATATATTATATAAGCACATTTATATATATATATATATATATATATATATATATATATATATATTCGGATATTAGCCGAGGCCGTTTAAACACGAAGGCGCTTGCGTTTCACCGCATAAGGTGTGAAATTTAAACAGCAGAAAGATATCTCTGCGGATATATTCGATACTTGACGGTAGATATCTATCTATACGGACCACAGCTGTAGTATAATTTTTTATAATTTAAAGAATACTAGACTAGAATGACGAATATAGAGAAAATAGATAGATAGATTAAACAATTATATGAGATAAGAAAATAATGGAAGAAAACGATGACCTAGAAATATAAATACAATGAAACCTTGTTTAGAGGGGACTCGGTGCATGGTATAAGGTATAAGAGCCAATGCTAATTGTAAGTGCGCATTAATCGCGTTCGTATTAACAGAACTTTACTGTACAGCGCTACTACAGAAAATGCTATCCAGGTGAGGATATATTCGATTGGTTCTTGCTTAATTACACCGTAACCTTAGTTACCTTAACCATTGTTACTGTAACCTTACGATGATCGTAGCGTGACGAATACGGGTGTATTCGGCGTAATGACCTGACCCTTTCAGAGGTCGGAGGTCAGAGGAGACCCGAGCCATTTACAAAGTTTAGATCCCTCAGTCTTCATTTGTATGAATTTAGAGCTTTAATTTTGTTTTATTTGGCAAAAATAAGAATAATTCTGCCTACTATATTTGCCGCATTTTTCATTCGAATTGAACAAGAGCTTTTGTTTTGCCATTTATTTAAAAAGAGAATTGCAAAATATCTATATATAGGACTATCAAATCGAGGGACCTCACTCATTTAGTCGAAAATAATGTGGTTAAAAATTTCTAAGAGAATATGCATTTGTCTTATCGTCAAAAACCAGCGAAAAAGTGATTTCAGCGGTTTGGAATTTAGATCCTGAAATAAAGACAACAGATTTTCGACGAATTTCCACCAAATGAACAGCCCATATATATAGCTTTGAAACCCCTCTTTAACCCCTTAACCGTGTTTTTAACTGTAACTCAATGTAAAGTGGACGGATATATCCGGAATCCCCAGTTAAGGGGTTAAGCATTGACCCAGTGTCAGTGGCCCGCCCGGCTTCCGTTTTTATATGGCCCGGTGTATGGGTAAATGTAGTCATAGACTCACCTTCTCTTCGCATGCCGGCCTTGAGGCATTTCTTGAACCGACAGTACTGGCATTGGTTCCGGTGATGCTGGTCGATGGGACAGTTACGGCTTCCGCGGCAGGTGTAGGTCAGGTTCCTGCGAACGCTTCGCTTGAAGAAGCTCTTGCAGCCCTCGCAGGTGAACTGGCCGTAATGCTTCCCGGAGCTCTTGTCTCCGCAGACGACGCACTCGATGCTCGGCTGCTTCGAAGCATCCTGCTGCTGCTGCTGTAATCCGGATCCACTTCCGGTTGCTGCAGACGATCCGCTTCCGGAAGTGCTGTTGTTGTTGTTGTTGCCGGTGGCGGCGGTGGCCGTAGATCCGTGGTCGGGTCCACCGGAGTTGCCTCCTCCTCCGCCGCCGCCGCCGCCCGACGAGCCGTGGTTGACGGAGGAGGAGGAGGACCCGAGTAGGGACGCGGGTCCTGTCCCGCCCCCGGAGGGCAGGTCGTCGCCGCCGCCGCCGCTGCTGCTCCAGATGACGGCGTTTGCCGATGCCACCAGAGACATCTTCTCCTTGAATCCGGACCTGGAGGACGCCACGGCTGCGAGGAATTTCCGGGTTCCGATTGAAGAACAGAGGAAGGTCGCCTCCTTTCTTCTTCCGCCGCCGAGCCTCCTCTGCAGCGCTTCCAGCTGGAAAGATCCGCGGAAAAGATCAGACAGAAGGTCCGCCGATTCTCTTCGGAGATAGTTTTTTTTCCTCTCACCCTGGATAGTCGAGCGGTCAAAAAATAAGTTCCCCCGCCCGTGGAAACGGCGCCTTCTCTTTCCCCCTGAAGAAGAAGGACAGAGGGAGAGAGGGAGAGCGAGAGAGCGCGCAGGGCTTCTTCTGACCCAGCAGCCTTCGTGTCCGTACCGTTGAGATGGAAGGGCAGACGGGTCCGGAGGACTTCCTCGACACCGGAGCCAAAGCGAAGTCGCAGGAGTCGGGGACAGAGAGCGCGTCCTGCCCGCTCCGCTCCCGGCTTTTATCGGTCGCCTCGTCGCCCGGCTCTCAGTCTCACCTCTAGCCCCCACCCACCCACCCCCCTCCACCCCGGCGCGTCTGGGCTTCCGTTTCCATGGCGACGACTTCCTTAAAAGGCAGTCGGGATCGCGCGCGGGGTCGCCGAATCTTATTAGGCGGCCAGGCGTCGGGGTCTACCCCGGGGACCGCTGGCCCCTCCCCCGCCTCCCCCATTGGTCGATGGATTATGCGGGCGGGGGGGCACGGCAGATCGGCGGATGCCGCGGGCCGTGGGCCACCGTCTCGGGTCAAATCGACGACTCAACCTCTCGTCTTCCGACCAATGACCGGTCGACGTCGGATCGACCAATCGGAGCGCTCGGGCGACGCCATTCGGTCGACGAGGGGTGTCGGGTTGGCCGGCGTTTCGTCGTCGTCGCCTCCGGGTGTGAAACCGGCGGTCAACCGCAGTGAACGACGGTCGACCGGCAGGTGGAATGGAGGGAAGGAAGAGGAGGGGAGAGGAGGGATGTAGAAGGGGAAAGAGGAGGAGGAGGAGGAGGAGGAAGTCTGGGGACGTCGTATCCGCAAATCTTGCACATATGTTCGCTGGTAGAATAACAAAGCGTCTTAGAGCATGCCTGTTTATTTACCAACGAAAAGCGAAACTCTTTGAGGACATTTTTAATCCAGTGGTGGCTCCACATGGGGGGGGGGCGTGCCCCTTATTGAATGCCTGCCCCGCAGTACCCCCTGTTGGGACGCTATACTTACTACTACATACCCAGCAACAAATAGTTGGCCTCTATATGCTTAGCGGTTTTCACGGTTTCACCCCAGCGATCCCCCACTTACCAAACCCTGGAGCCGCCACTATTTTAGTCAGACGGAGATCTTGTTCTAATTCTTGGACAGAGCTGGAATTTCACACCCACTCAGCGTTGGCATTTCAAAATTCCCATGTTCCGATCAGGAGAACTGCTTTCTAAACTATTGGTTCTGAATACTATTACATTGCCATCTTTCCGATATTATTTGAAATTCAAAATCAGTTTAGTAGCCAGAACAATTAAAGGTTATAATATTCGTACAACAACAACAACAACAACAGCAACAACAACAACAACAACGACAATAATAATAATAATAATAATAATAATAATAATTATTATTATTATTATTATTATTATTATTATTATTATTATTATTATTAACAACAACATAAGTAACTGAGTGTACAGTTGGAACTCAATATTAGCAGAGAGATACTAAAAGGAGAGGCAGAGGAAGAGTATTACTAATAACTCTACCGTCCGATATATATATATATATACTAACAACAACATAGAGATTTATTCAATCACATTATCCTAAATGTTACAATAATTAATTTATAAATCTAGAAATAACAGTTGAGTGAGTAGTGATTTTAATAAGTAAGTATGTTGACGGTGAGAGAAAAACTACAGTGAAAAACCCTAATAGTTAATAATATCAACAAATAGCAATCAATATGTGAAACACGCGTGCCATTATTCCGAAATCCTGGCTACGCCACTGTATTAGTTCATAATATGGTTAACTTTCGTAGGTTAGGTTACTTGATAAAAAATAACTAGGTTAGACAGAAGTCTTTAAATTTTGGATTTGACCACAAGAACCTTTCACATAGAACCTAAGCTGGTAAGCGCTGAATCATCGGATATGACAATATGCAGCCCTGACTGTAGGTGGACGACATTTGCACGTCATAGATTTTCGTAACGTGCTTCGATAAAATGGCAGACCAAAAGCAGAAAAGTTCTAAGGCAGGGTTTCCAGTGACTTTGACCTTTGACCTTTCTACCTTTTTGCCTTTGACCTCTCGTGACCTTTTGACTGAACCGACACGACTGAATCTCTCCTGTACCCCCTTCCCCCGCCCACCAGGTGGAAGATATTGGAACAAATCTTCTATCGAGTAGGTTAAATTAAATGTTGGGTTTTCTGCGCTGAAAAGAAAGCGCTAATATTTTAAAGTATTGTCTTGACTTCTGTATATCCAAATGAATGGATAAAATCTGGAAATTCTCCCACAATGGTCGAACCCGACCCGACCCGATGAGGGCAGTAACTGGCTGTAGTTGTTCCACCCGGGCTGGATGTAAAAAAAACTTGGGGTAGGATTAAGTGGCCAGACCCCCTTCATGATTTTCCTTTGCATGTGTTTTTTCAACTGTTGATAATGACGCGATCCATCTTCAAGGAATCCAGTAGAATCCAGTAGAATAAGGATTCAGGATCAGTTAAAATAACAAGAGGTCCATCTGGCGAATCGACGGAAAAGTGTTCTTCCTAAAATTCTGGCGAATATTGGGGATAATTATAGTTATCAATGGTGAGCCAGAATGAGTAGCCTATCTATCGCAGGTTAAAAATTCGGAGGTTGGTGGTACATTGGAGACCCCCCCCGGTAGCTGAATATTTTAATGGGCGTTTCTCATCAGCACTGCCTTGGGAGATGGTAAACAGAGGAGACGTCAGTGTTTTATTCAGACTCCAGGCCTTTGGTGGGGGGGGGAAGGGGCGAATTGCCTTGGGTGGAGTGGAAGAGGCATAGTTTAATGCAAACATATTTTCAGTGCTGGGATTTCGGAGGGAGGGAAATTTGAGTGCTTTTCTGGTGGGAATCTCCCCCTTAATTTAAAGGCCCGGATAAAACACTGAGGGAGGTTTTCCCACCCCGACTGGGGGGGGGAGGGGTTAAGAAGTTCACACGGCGCATCCAGATGACATGAAAATTTGATATTACTATAGGTGTGTGTGTGTGTGTGTGTATGCGTAGGCGATTCTTTAATAAACGAAAGTATGAAGAACATCGGAATGTTGACGGTAAAAGGGTTCGACTGTAGGCCAAAGGCGCATAGGGGCCCAGGGGCGTTGCCAGGAATTTGATTGAGGGGATATAAATTTGGGGTTATACATTGTTTTATATATATACTGTATTATATATAGGCCTATACTGATTTTTGGGGGCATACATACCAAAATAGCCTCCGTCGCTACGCCCCTGGTATAGCGACCAGCGCTGATCCCCGGGTTCTTGGCCATCAGCCCTTAGGTCGCTAAGCCATTCATCGGTGGACGGTGGCCAGTAATTTCGCCGAGGAACCTAATACCTATGGTTACTTCACAATTTTTCCATTGACACTCGTGTTACCACTGCATTTGAGAAAAGACTGAGTCAACCCCTCTGCTCATGAGAGCCTCGAACTCACCTGTAGAGTCAAATGATGTTGCCGCTGTTCTATCTTTTCCCGCCATGAAAAGCAGCATCTTCGCCGCTTCTTAGTCGTCGTCTTTATTTAGCGCAATATTATTAACTAAACGCCGAACAACCGCGAGGTTATGGCGCGTGCGGAAAATGGCGGCTGTCACGTGACTCGTAAGACCGCCATAAAAATAGCATCCTCTGTCTGTCTGTCTGTGTCTCTGTCTGTCTATCTCTGTCTCTGTCTGTCTGTCTGTCTGTCTGTCTCTCTCGCTCTCTCTCTCTCTCTCTCTCTCTCTCTCTCTCTCCCTCTCCAAGGTGATGCTACCTATCTTAGCCTTGAGTTAACTCGATGGCTCAGCTGATATAGGACCATCATTACGATGGTACTGGGTTCCACTTCTCGGCGCTCGCATGTTGATCGGGGCAAAGTGGAAACTAATTTGGTCTGACGATCGATCAGTTCATTATCATCAAGGCGCTATATAAACATAGATTTCTAAAGTCCCATTTTCTTATCAAGCGACCCTGAAGCCGAGAACGCCTCTGTGTAGCAATATAGGAGGCGCTATAGAAGTTTCTTTATTACCATGGACAGACCGAAAACCGCTACGGGTGGATAGTGGCAACATTCGACAATATCCGAATTCGCCAAGTGTTAATGCGATTGGCGCAAACTTGAATGAAAAAGTGGGGAGGGGAACCCCCTGGCCTAGTGGCCTTCCCCTTCCTTTTGGCAGCCTTTGAAAAAGTGTGGAGGTGGGGACGATTTAATACGTCTCAAAATACAAATGATCCATCCCTCTCCCTCTCCCTCTCCCTCTCCTCTTTCCACTATCCAGCGCATATATCTCATGACTGGGAGACAAAGTCACACAGACACAAGGATACACAATTGCACGGACACAAGGAAGGCAATAGAACCTAATGAATAGAGAAAACTTTTCCGGAAACGATTTCGAAACGTTATTCATATTTTTCAAGCTCTCTACATGTATATATGGCCTCGCGATATTTCTCCTTATGTCTACCTGCGTGTCTGTCTGCCTGTCTGCCTGCGTGTCTGTCTGCCTGTCTGCCTGCGTGTCTGTCTGCCTGACTTTCATTAGTCATTCGTCCGTACAGGTATATGTTTTATACGAAGACCTCTGTTTAGCGTACGCGTTGCAATTTTGCAATTCAATTTCAATGCGAATTTCACTCATTTCTGCTAAGGGGCCATCCATAAATGACGTCACGCACTTAGGAGGAGGGGTTTCAAGCATTTGTGACGATGTGTGAAGACGGGGGGAGGGGTTTCTAGAAATGTGACGTCACATAATACTAAATATTTTTTCATTAATAACGTAATGCTATGTTGCCGCAAAATTGAACGTATTTTACACTTATATTATTATTATTATTATTATTATTATTATTATTATTATTATTATTATTATTATTATTATTATTATTATTATTACACCTCATTAAAAAAGAATTTGAAAAGTTTCTGAATAGTGTTTCAACTATAATAATTATAATGAATATTTTCAAACGAAGCATTAATTTTGACATTGGAAAGACGAAAAGATGACGGGGGGTGTTAACGCGTTGTGACGTCATATTTGAGGGGTCTGACTTTTTGCGACGACGTGTACGACGTGTGACGAGGGAGTGGTGGGGGAGGGGGTGGTAACAAAACTGCAAGAATCGCGTGGCGTCATTTATGGACGGCCCCTAAATTGAAGTTCGACTTATGTCTTAATTAGGGAGATGGAAAATGAGAGAAATGATCTAGACACTTGAGATAAATTGTTTACTTGAAAACGAAACTCAGTTTAGAGAAGATTGTTTTCTCTGAAATCATCATGTAGCATCACCACCTGTTCCAGATCTCGGAACAGGTCTTCTGCCAAATGCCAGACGCGCTTCGCAACAACAAAATTGTCGGGCAAATAAACAAGTAAACAAAACCACGGCGCCTAATAATAGGATAAAATGTCACACGAGGAAACAGTGGCGTAGCCAGGATTCCAAAATGAGGAGGGGGCCTCATAGACATTTCAAATGTTCAGCTGAAAAAGTACCGACAAGGATGCATACATCTTATGTATATATGTATGTATACATACATCTTATGTATATATACATCTTATGTATATATACATCTTATTATATACATCTTATGTATATATACATCTTATTATATATGTATGTATACATCTTATGTATATATGTATGTATGTATGTATGTATGTATGTATGTATGTATGTATGTATGTACGTATGTATGTATGTATGTATTATGTATGTATGTATGGATGGATAGATAGATGCATGGAGGGTGAATGGATGGATGGATGGATGACATGGATTGACGGATGTTGCTAAAATTATCTAAATGGAAGAAAATATGACACTTGTCTGTTTTGTAACAATTTTACGACTTTTCGCCATGATGAGAAATAATTAGCAAG
>CM030852.1:1292625-1302625 GCA_018105865.1 Metaphire vulgaris
CATTAAACTACAGTAGAGCTTCGTTAAAAGGCACTTAGCGGGTCATTAAAATAGAGTACGTTTTTATCCGAGGTACGCTATATCGAATACCATCCAATAAGGTAGCGCATCACACGGGACCGTGCATCGAGGTACGTTATAACCGATTAGGTTGCCTGTACTTTATTACCGAGTAAATTATAACGAAGTTCTACTGTACACGACAACAGCAGCAGCAACAGCATCATCATCAACAACAACCACTACTACTACTACTGCTGCTGCTGCTGCTGCTACTGCTACTACTACTACTACTACTACTACTACTACTACTACTACTACTACTACTGCTGCTACTACTACTACTACTACTACTACTACTACTACTACTACTACTACTACTACTACTACTACTGCTGCTGCTACTACTACTACTACTACTACTACTACTATTACTACTACTACTACTAATAATAATAATGATGCTGATAACGATGATGATGATGATGATAATAATAATAATAATAATAATAATAATAATAATAATAATAATAATAATAATAATAATAATAATAATAATAATAATAATAATAATAATGCGCTTTCATAGCTGTAGTTGAAATGCACACCAATCGATGATGCTACCAATCTACCCGCGAAAGACCACAACAATGGCAGAGAATTTAGTCGAATGGGTGGGTGGAGGGGTGGAGGTGGAGGTGGAGGGGGTGGCAGACAAGAGACAGACGACAGTGAAGCTGCCAAGACGACGACGGCGGCGGCGGCGGCGGCGGCGGCGGCGGCGGCGGCGGCGGCGGTCTTACTATTCGAAAGCATTCGGTGTGAGACGCAGTGGACGACGGGGATCTAAGAGGAACCGGAAGGCGGAAGAGAAAGCGGTCGTCGGCTGCGACGGAAGATCGATCGTCTAAAAGGTTCTATTGCCTGATCTCCTGTACAGGTCGCTGTACCTTTCTTCCTGGGCATCTCGGCGTCTTAAAAGACAAGTTTCTCTCTCTCCCCCGCTCTCGCTCTCTCTCTCTCTCTCTCTCTCCCTCCCGCTCTCTCTCTCTCTCGCCGGCCGGCCGCACTGAGGGGCGGAGGAGACGGGAAAGGGGGAAGGGGAAGGGAAGCGCATGCCGGGCACGGCGCCGGACAACGCGGGAGCCGGCGCCGGACAATGGGCGCCGAACGCGGAGCACTTTGATCGACAAAGGGTGTCCGTAATTGCCCGTCGCACCCGACATTTCGAGCGCATTTCGTCGGGAAAGCGATCGCCCGTGCGCCGACGAAACACCGTACAAGAGGATATATAATCAGTAGCATCATCACCACCACCACCATCATCATCACCATCATCATCACCATCATCATCATCATCATCATCATAATCATCATCATCACCACCATCACCATCATCATCATAATCATCATCATCATCATCATCATCATCATCATCATCAGCAGCAGCAGCAGCAGCAGTCGATGGCGATGCGTCCAGGTTCTCCCAGTCAGCAACACAGGGTCGGGCGGGGAGGGGAGGGGAGATGGGGCAAAGGCGTCAAGGCGTCATGATTGACGCCTCGATGACGCTGACTTTTTCCGGAAGTTGTTTATGACATTAAGATGCGATGCGATCAATTCGTCTGCGCGCAACAGTTACCTCTGTAAAAGCTGGAAACAATGCACTTACGACACCGCTAATAGCACGCCATTGTTTACCTGTACATAGGTGTGTATACCTGTATATGTGTGTGCAGGTATATGTATGTGCATATATATATATATATATATATATATATATATATATATATATATATATATATATATATATGTATGTGTGTGTGTGTCTGCAAAGAAGTTGAAAGGTTTGTCCGGAGAGAATATCAGTCATTGATTGAGATGCTTGAGACCGGTGACAGAATTGAACTAAGGCGCGTGACTTCATTGTGAGCGGGGGGGCAGTTTGGATTTTCCCATGGACCCATTCTCCTTTTGGCACCCCGTTGCCTTTCCCATGCCCGGATCGGGGGGTGGGGTGGAGGGCATCTTCATCGATATTTCGACGCAGGGTCGATTATGTCGTGTCGAGAGAGTTGGCGTTTTCTTCGAACGTCAAGGCGTCAAGACGCGAGAAAACGTCATCCTTGACGCTAGGTTGACACCGGTCACGTGCTGGGTGGTCGGTTTTACTTCGTCGTCGTCGTCGGAAAAACTTCATGACTTGGGGAGAGGGGGGGGGTTGCATCGATTCGGACCCCCCACCCAAGAAAAGTGACAGCGCAAGTCAGACATTTGCTCGGTTCTCATTGGAATATCGGGTCTTTACTGTACAGCAAGAACTTTTACAAAGAACTGAGAACTTACTTTCAAATCTATAGCATTACTGTAAAAAGTTAAGACTTATCTCTTCCAATTGGCGTTCTCTCCACAAGCCTGCCTTGCTGTATCCCACCGACCGATACAGTAGAACTTCGTTATAACGGACCGGGTTATAACGTATACTCGAATATAGCGTATCTCGATGTACCGTTCCGTGTGATGCACTACCAAATGACACGGCATTGGATATAACGTACCTTGGGTATAGATAGTGTACTAAATTTTGCAGACCCGCTAAGTACGTTATAACGAAGTTACACTGTATCTCAGTTGGATTTGGAGAACAATTTATTGATGTCTAAAGTTATCATAAATGCCTTTTAATTCGTTTCATCACTCTTCTGAATTTTTGCATATATCTATAGCCTACTGTAGCATTAATCCTTGCATTTTCCAATTTCAAACAGGCCAGGTTGGCCCACACAATATTTGGCTTGTGGCGACCTCCATGATAAATGGCGCTATAAAAAGCATTATTATTATTATTATTATTATTATTATTATTATTATTATTATTATTATTATTATTATTATTATTATTATTATTATTATTATTATTGCTACTTTTATTAGAATTACACCTACTCATTCAAGCAACTGAAAAGAATAAAATAAATGAAAAATGAATCAAATTAATGAAACAAAATTAAAACTAGATTAAACGAAACAACATTGTTAAGCTGTTAATCTTGGAATTTTATTTAACATTGTCGAAATTATTGTTGAATGTTGAATTTGTAAGAAGAAAGTTGTTAAAAGCCGAGAAGAAAAATGCGCTTTTAATGGAATAACCTTCAAAATCTGCCATTATGCAGCAGCATGTGTTACCATCTACAAGAGT
This sequence comes from Metaphire vulgaris, assembly GCA_018105865.1. Lineage (NCBI taxonomy): Eukaryota > Metazoa > Annelida > Clitellata > Crassiclitellata > Megascolecidae > Metaphire > Metaphire vulgaris. Next base: position 1,295,828 of record CM030852.1, read on the forward strand.
ATGCCGTTGCCATTTATTCGCTAGAGGCGCGCCACAATATAAGTATGTCTGCATTTTCATTCGCTTGGAGCGCCACTGTCAGGCCAATTTTTACCATCGACTCGCAGGAGTAGTGGTTCATTTCATCCAAGTTTACCGGTACCCAGGGCGCGATTTGTATGGGTAGAAGGGGGGATTCCTCCACTGCCCAACTGCATCCCCCCTACTGCTACATCCACCCACCACTACATCCCCCACTGCTACACTTCCCCAACAACTGCATCGCCCCCAAGCTCGACATATCCCCCCCACTGCTTCAGGTCACAAATCGCACCCTGCCGGTACCCCTATGGTAGCCTACTGTCTGTCATGAAAACTTAAGCCTAGCTGAAAGTATCATCATCAGCATCTTAGTCGTCGTCGTAGTCATCATCATAATCATCGTCGTCGTTGTCGGAATCAACTTAGGGGCCATCCATAAATGACGTCACGCACTTAGGGAGGAGGGGTTCAAACATTTGTGACGATGTGTGACGACGGGGGAGGGGGCGGTTCCAGAAATGAGTTATGTGACGTCACATAATACTAAATATTTTTATTAATAACGCGATGCTATGTGTTGCCGCAAAATTTAACGAAATTTTACACTTATAATTATTATTATACACTTCATTTTAAACAAGAATTTGAAAAAGTTTCTGAATATTGTTTCAACTATAATAATTATAATGAATACTTTCAAACGAAACGTTAATTTTGACATTGGAAAGACAAGTTGTGACGTCATATTTGAGGGGTCTGAGTTTTGTGCCGACGTGTGACGAAGGGGGTGGGGTGGGGTGGGGTAAAAAACTGCCAAAATCGCGTGACGTCATTTATGGACGGCCCTTAGACCGGGCTGAAATGGCAGCTGTTTTATTGTGAAAGCACGAAGAGATAGAGAGATATCGCTTCGTAGAGAAAAGGTCGTCTGTTCGTTAACGAATATACATTTCCAATCGCCTGCCAAACATAATTAATTATTGGATAAAACGGAAGTATTTGCGATTTCTTGACGACTTCGATCTCTCATGCACTCATGGATATTTGACACCCCGCTAAAAACTCCCCAACACCCCCCTCCGCCAAATTGAGACCGACATCCCCCAACCACCCTCCCCAGTCTCAGCTATGGGGTTGCTTGTCAGACTTTTTGGCAGGGGACCCCACAGTTTACCGACACCCCCAATTGATAATCCTAGAAATAAACCTGCATGTCTTTCGCGCAAAGCGGACTACAAGGGACGTTGAATACTCTAAATGAAAAGAGCAAAAGGTTAAAGGTTAAGTCTGGAAAAGACAAAGGTCATGGTGGTAGGCAGGGTGGAGTGGAGGAGCCGGTGGTAATCATCTTAGATAGCACACGGCTGGAAACTGTCGACCAGTTTGTACTGTATATTTTGCTACGCAGGCGCTATAGCAGCATACGGGAAGACTTGAATGGGGGCAAGCAGAGGAGTACATTTCTTAACCGCAAAGAACTGTTACCATTTATATAGCGCCGTCTTTTGAAGATTTCTACGAAAGATTTGATCCACCTGATCTTGAAGACGCTTCGTCTTTTAGACGTTTGATTTAAAAAAATGATACCTGGTTTCCGCGGTCCAATCTCGAATTTCTAAGATATGTAGGCCAGGGGCGTAGCGATGGGGGATATATCGGTATTTATACCCCCCCAAAAATCAAATGTTCTTAAAAATGTCTAATCTACGCATTAGAGAATACCACAGGCAAAATTCTGAATGCCAAGCACTTTTGATCTACAAGAGATAGTGGCCTAATTTTTGAAAAAAACTTGATTAGCAGGTGCTCTTCACTTCTCTGTCAAAAGTTCTAGCCATTAACACGTCTGCCAATACTATTCTCTGTAGTTTTAAAATGTCCTTTAAAATGTCCAATTTACGCATTAGAGAATACACATGCAAAATCCTGAATGCCAAGCACTTTTGATCTACAAGAGATAGTGCCCTAATTTTTTTTCAACTTGATTAGCGGTAAGTTTATTCGAATGCCTCTGGACAGAATGTTACTAAATTATAAGAAGTGTCAATGTTCAAAATGTCATGCTTTTATCCACAAAATGAACAATCATACGGCTTATCATCTGTACCATTATGGCCGAGAACTCTCCGATTCTCTTCTCGAGAATTACTGCAGAATGATTCCAACAGATTGTAAAAACGCCAAGGCTAGGAAAAACACACAGACAGACAGACAGACGGACAGATATACAGACGGACAGACATAGACGGATAGATCGTTCGATCGTTCCATGTAAAGCGCTCTTGACTTTGGCCCTAGCTATGTTACTCGGTTATAACTGTAACTGTTATCTATACAAATTATCATGAAGAACAGAATAGAATAGAATAGATAGACAGACAGACAGGCAGACTGAGGAATTTAGAGACATAACAACAGGCAGACGGCATAACTCTCAGGCATACATGCAGACAGACATATGCCACGTACAGTCTGAGCGTAGCACCAGAAGGACTTTTGGCGCGCTAGTCTCGAGAATTTTTCACCTGTTGCGTTTGGTCGTCTGGAGTTCTTCCTCGACGATGACTGCGCATGCGCAAGAGAGAAAGAGAGAGAGAGAGAGAGAGAAAGAGAGAGAGAGCGACACGCAGACGACATGACTGCAGCGCAATTTCAAATTAATTTCCGGATGTGAAAAAGCGAAGAGGGTTTTTTGAGACATCAGCGATAAAACGCACGCCTAATGGGCGATTGCACCAGGAAAACCCACAGGTTTTCAGGGTAAATACTAAATACGGGGGTGGGGGTGGGGGGTTAGTCCCTTTCTTTGCAAACCAAGCTACCCGGACAGATTAGGAAAACATTCCAGTACAGTAAAATTTCGTTATACTGTGTAGCGGGTCTGTGAAATTTATCGCGTTATAGTCGAGGATTCGTTCTACAGTTGTAACCGAGTCCGTTATAACGAAGTTCTACTGTATTTTCAAAGGTTGATTTTACTTTAAAAATCCACTCACACAGAGAGATGTACGGGCAGTATTTCTTTCTTTCTTTCTTCGGAGAGAGAGAGATGATGATTGATTGCAGAGGTTCGAGTCTTCAGGAATGACAGAGGTCCCCCGAGCGAGGGGCGGGGGTGGGGGGGTGCGAAACTCAGCCCCGGTCGTGATCTGACTTCTGGGCGGTCGAGATAATTGGGTGAAGAAGGTGGAAGTCGGGAATACTAAGGAGTCGGAATTTCACAAATTAAGTAACTCATCCTTTAAGAAATTTTGATTGATTCGAGGCGTGACCAGTGTTTTACCCAGGCCTATTAGGCGGTGAGATCCCCTCCCCCCCAAATCCCCACAGATCCCAGCACTTTTTTGCATTGAACTGTGTCTCTTCCCCCTCAGTGTTTATTCTAGCCGCCTTGACATTGGGGGTTTTTAAATGTTTGGGGGGGGCAAGGTCTGAGTGTCCACACTTTTGGAGGGGATATTTCCATCCCCTAGCCAACATATAAAAATTTGTCGGGGAATTTTAAAACTTTGGGGGGGGGGCGACTCCCCCCTCAAAGAAGGCCTAGAATAAACACTGCTTCCCCTTCAGCCAGATCAATTCTCCGAAAGACCTGGAGTCTCAATAAGACACTGGGCGCGACTGGTTAATCCGCTCTAATCCGTCATACTTACAAAAAATATTACCAGATTGTATGTCTGTTTGTCTGTCTGTCTCCCTGTATGTCTGCATGTTTGTACATGTATTTATGACTTTGTCTCCAGTCTAAATAATTTGCGGTTTGCGGATATAAAACTTCAAAGCAAACTCTCTCCGAACGCTAGTTCCCATTAACCCCTTAACTGGGCAACTATTTGTAACTCAGTGTAAAATGGACGAGTGTTACTCGGGGCACCCAGTTAAGGGGTTAAGCTTTGAATTCGCGAGTCTATTAAAATCTTCGTCGGACGATGACGTAATGTCGATATCTGTCGGTGCTGCCCTCTGGGGTGACTAATTGACAACGAGTACGAGACATTGATCGATGCATTTTATGCCCTTAGACAAAGCGTAACAAAACCGGCAATTTCTGAAGACATACAGTGTACTCTTTCCCCCTCTCTCTTTCTCTGTCTGTCTGCATTGTCTCTCTCTCTCCCTCTGTCAGTCTCTCTGTATCTCTGTTTTTGTCTGTCTGTCTCTGTCTGTCTGTTTCTCTTGTCTCTCTGTCTCTGTCTCTCTGTCTGTCTCTGTCTGTCTATCTGTCTGTCTGTCTGTCTGTCTGTCTCTCTCTCTCCATAAGATGCGATCTTTTTCGACGAATCTCCGATAATGCTGCCTCGTCGGCCACCTATCGGTCGAATCGAGCGACCGCGTTGCCTTCTAGCGGAAAGAGCGCGTTGCCGTCTAGCGGGATGAACGAAGCGCCCCTAGCGACCGGAGGCTGTTCACACACCGACGATTGGTCGCCGAACAGAAGACATCTTCATCTCATTCGGTCGAACGGTTCATGAGAGAAATCGTTATTTTAGAAGAATTTCTCCATTTTATCAGTAATATTCTCGCTTTAAATCAACGATTTAGAACAGACATCGATAGGCCTACTTAATTTGAACAATCGAGCTTCTATAACCTATTTGTCTTTGAACGAAATTTCCGATTCGAATTATCTTGGCGAGTAACTTCTATGCTGATAAAGACAAGATCTTTCGATTGGTCACGTGATTAGCTCTGTTCACTCGTTCACCAGCGGTCACCTTGTTGTCCTGTCGAATCGATGAACATGAACAATGCCGTTGTACGCATTCATTCGTTTTGGATCGCTCGAAAACGAAAGGAAAAAGGCACTTAACGTTATGTTCTTTGAATCGACGATTTCAATGGAAATAATTGTATTTTATAATGGAACCCATCATCACGCAGACATGAACAACAGGCAGGAATGATGAACCAGCTATAATTAACAACCGGGTTTCGGTACACACACACACACACACACACACACATTTATATATATTCCTGAATCATGAGTTTGTTGCCTAGACAGACAGACAGACAGACAGACAGACAGACAAACAGACAAACAGATAAACATATATAAATAGACTTGCAGATAAACAAATAGACGCATAGGTAGACAAATAGACAGACAGCAGACAGAGAGACAGAGAGTCATAGAGACAGACAGACAGACAGACATACGAGGGTTTGTAGTAACAGGTATAGCTGGATGTAGAGTGACAGATGGGATGACATGACGATGCTCTTTCTAGGATCGTCGGCCTACATTGAGCTTGTTAGGCCTATAGAGGCGTAGTCCGTGGATGTCGAGGCATTAAAAGCATGTCCAGCGAATTCGTCACGCATACATCGCCCGGCGAAGAGGAATGACGGATCATTAGCCGTCCTGTGGAGTGCAGACGGCGTCACGCAGAGGCGCACACGCAGGAGGCACCAACGCACACTCAGACGAACACGCTAGATTCAGGGGCGGCGCTAGGGGGTGGGTCCACGGGTCCGGAGTCTCCGAACCCAACCAGTCTCGGGCAGGGACATCCAAGCAAATCGTGCAAATCTGCAGAGAAATTACGATTTGGGGTGGGGTGATGGGGAGGGGTAGTCTGAGCCTGGTCCTGGTTGTGTAGACCCACCCAGCCAACAAAACCCAGCGCCGCCCCTGTAGCCCACTGTAGCACTAGTCCTTGCTTTGTCCAATTTCAAACAGGGTATCAATTTTATAATATTTTATGGTCTATAAAACCTGTAATAGAAGAAACCAGCTCTCTTAAGCGCCATCTTATCTCTCAATTGATTTTTAGACATTTGACAAAATAGATTTCTGAAAGACTTTGTATAGTGTCGTTTCAAATGGCTCATTATTTTTCGTGGCATTTCGAAAGCTCTAGAAAAAATTGAGACAGAATATATTGACAATTCTAGTACGGTCTGACACAGCAAAGATGGGGACACAAGAATATGTGGTTTTAATTCGTTTCATCACTCTTCTGAATTTTTGCATGTCTATAGCCTACCAGGGGCGGCGCTAGGGGGTGGGTCCGCGGGTCCGGGCCCACCCAGTCTCGGGCAGGTAGGCTACACCCGAGAAAATCGTGCAAATCTGCAGAGAAATTATGATTTTGGGTGGGGTGATGGGGAGGGGTAGTCTGAGCCTGGTCCTGGTTGTGTAGAATGTAGATTACATTAGACCCACCCAGCCAACAAAACCCAGCGCCGCCCCCGGCTAGATTTGTAGCATCACACAGTGGCGTCATTTCACACTTTTCTTGGGGGGGGGGCGAGAAATTTTGTAAAATTTTCTTTTCAAATTTTTTTAATTTTGTGAAAATTTTTTGACTGAGTTACTTGACTTTCAAAAAAAAGTCGACGACCCTTTTTTTTTTTTTTTTTTTTGCTCGTCAGTTCTTTTTACGTTACAATTACCCAAAAAATAGTTGACGACCTTTTTTTTTTTTTTTTTTTTTTTTTTTTTTTTTGCTTGTCGGCCCTTCATAGGTTATTAATACATTAGAATTTATTAAGAATTTATTATTTTCATTTCTCCTTGGGGGGGGCCACGGCCCTGTTTTTTTGTTGTTGCACATATTAATACATTATAGATTAATATTTTCATTTCCTTGGGGGGGGCCACGGCCCCCCCCAGCCCCCCCCAAATGACGCCTCTGGCATCACAGGAACCTCTGTATACGCTGTATATTATATAGCATGTGCTGTGACTGTATGCAATTTACACTACACGTTGTGTGAACTATGGAAGGAAGGAAGGAAGGAAGGAAGGAAGGAAGGAAGGAAGGAAGGAAG
>CM030852.1:1307625-1310125 GCA_018105865.1 Metaphire vulgaris
TTTTTTTAAGGCGCACTGCGCTATTTTTTAGCAGTGCTCCATGGTTCAGTAGGCGACTTTCAAAATCAATTATTATTAATACTATTATTATTATTATTATTATTCTTAGTAGTAGTAGTAGTAGTTGTTGTAATAGTAGAATTAGTAGTGCTAGAAAATGTGGTAGTAGTAGTGATCCGTGCTTAGGCCGCAGAGCTCTTTTTTTAAGGCGCAGTGCGCTTTTTTTAGCAGTGCTCCATGGTTCAGTAGGCGACTTTCAAACTCAATTATTATTAATACTATTATTATTATTATTATTATTATTATTATTATTATTAGTAGTAGTAGTAGTAGTAGTTGTTGTTGTAATAGTAGTATTAGTAGTGCTAGAAAATTTGGTAGTAGTAGTGATCCGTGCTTAGGCCGCAGTGCTCTTTTTTTAAGGCGCAGTGCTCTTTTTTTAGCAATGCTCCATGCTGCCCTAGGCGACTTTCAAACTCAATTATTATTAATACTATTATTATTATTATTATTAGTAGTAGTAGTAGTAGTTGTTGTTGTTGTAATAGTAGTGTTAGTAGTGCTAGAAAATTTGGTAGTAGTAGTGATCGGTGCTTAGGCCGCACTGCTCTTTTTTTTAGGCGCAGTGCGCTTTTTTTAGCAGTGCTCCGTGGTTCAGTAGGCGACTTTCAAACTCAATTATTATTAATACTATTATTATTATTATTATTAGTAGTAGTAGTAGTAGTTGTTGTTGTTGTAATAATAGTATTAGTAGTGCTAGAAAATTTGGTAGTAGTAGTGATTATGAATATTATGAATGCCTAGCACTTTTGATATGCAAGAGATAGTGCCCTAATTTTTGAAAAATCTTCATTACTAGGTCCTCTTTACTTGCAAGAAAAGAAGTGTTAGCCATTCACACGTCTGCCAATGCCATTCTCGGTAGGTTGAAAATGTCCATTAACACCATTTTAAGCATTACGGAATACCACAGGCAATATTATGAATGCCTAGCGCTTTTGATATGCAAGAGATAGTGCCGTAATTTTTGAAAAATCTTCATTACTGCCACACTGACACACTGAAACTGACACACTGACACAATGAAACTGACCCACTGACACACTGAAACTGACACCCAGACACACTGAAACTGACACACTGAAACTGACACACTGAAACTGACACACTGACACACTAAAACTGACCTACTGACACACTGAAACTGACACACTGACACACTGAAACTGACACACTGACACACAGAAACTGACACACTGACACACTGAAACTGACACACTGACACACTGAAACTGACACACAGACACGCGGAAACTGACACACTGAAACACTGAAACTGACACACTGACACACTGATACTGTCACACTGACACACTGAAACTGACACACTGACACACTGAAACTGACACACTGAAACTGACACACTGACACACTGAAACTGACACACTGACACACTGAAACTGACACACTGACAAACTGACACACTGACAAACTGAAACCGACAAACTGACACACTGAAACTGTCACACTGGAACTGACACACTGACGCGCTGAAACTGACACACTGACACACTGAATCTGACACACTGACACACTGAAACTGACACACTGAAACTGACACACTGAAACTGACACACTGACACACTGAAACTGACACACTGAAACTGAAGGCGACTTTCAAACTCAATTATTATTAATACTATTATTATTGTTATTATTAGTAGTAGTAGTAGTAGTTGTTGTTGTTGTTGTAATAGTAGTATTAGTAGTGCTAGAAAATTTGGTAGTAGTAGTGATCCGTGCTTAGGCCGCAGTGCTCTTTTTTTAAGGTGCAGTGCTCTTTTTTTAGCAATGCTCCATGCTGCCCTAGGCGACTTTCAAACTCAATTATTATTAATACTATTATTATTATTATTATTAGTAGTAGTATTAGTAGTTGTTGTTGTAATAATAGTATTAGTAGTGCTAGAAAATTTGGTAGTAGTAGTGATTATGAATATTATGAATGCCTAGCACTTTTGATATGCAAGAGATAGTGCCCTAATTTTTGAAAAATCTTCATTACTAGGTCCTCTTCACTTGCAAGAAAAAAGTGCTAGCCATTCACACGTCTGCCAATGCCATTCTCGGTAGGTTGAAAATGTCCATTAACACCATTTTAAGCATTACGGAATACCACAGGCAATATTATGAATGCCTAGCGCTTTTGATATGCAAGAGATAGTGCCGTAATTTTTGAAAAATCTTCATTACTGCCACACTGACACAATGAAACTGACCCACTGACACACTGAAACTGACACACTGAAACTGACACACTGACACACTAAAACTGACACACTGACACACAGAAACTGACACACTGACTCACTGAAACTGACACACTGACACACAGAAACTGACACACTGACGCACTGAAACTGACACACTGACACACTGAAACTGACACACAGACACACGGAAACTGACACACTGACACACTGAAACTGACACACTG
>CM030852.1:1322625-1337233 GCA_018105865.1 Metaphire vulgaris
TAGCACTACTAATACTACTATTACAACAACAACAACTACTACTACTACTACTAGTACTACTACCCATGGCGTTAAACCGCACTGCGCCATAGCCATCGCCTCACTGCGGATAGCCATTTCCTCGCACTGCGAGATCCATCCACACACTGCGGCGATTAGGCCTATAGGCAAACAGTATCTTCAACAGACTCTAACAGAGGGGTCATCCACATTGACGCTTTAGTAGTATTATTGCTATAGAAGAGTAATGAAACGAATTCAATCCACATTTTCTTGTGTCCCCATTTCAATGGTTTAGGGCAGCATAGAGAACTGTTTTAAAAAAGCGCACTGCGCCTTGAAAAAAGAGCACTGCGACTTAAGTATGGATCACTACTACTACGACTATTTCTAGCACTACTATTACAACAACTACTACTACTACTGCTACTACTGCTGCTGCTGCTACTACTACTACTACTACTACTACTACTACTACTACTACTACTAATAATAATAATAATAGTATTAATAATAATTCGGTTTGAAAGTTGCCTAGGGCAGCATGGAGCACTGCTAAAAAAAACGCACTGCGCTTTAAAAAAAGAGCACTGCGCCCTAAGCACGGATCACTACTACTACCAAATTTTCTAGCACTACTAATACTACTATTACAACAACAACAACAACTACTACTTCTACTACTTCTACTACTCCATGGCGTCAAACCCTACTGCGCCATAGCCATTTCCGCATTGCAGAGATCCATCCACACACTGCGGCGATTAGGCCTATAGGCAAACAGTATCTTCAATCCCGATATTCTGATGAAATTCAACAGACTCTAACAGAGTTAATTGAGCTTGAAAGTCACCTACTGCAGCAAGGAGCACTGCTAAAAAAAGCGCACTGCGCCTTAAAAAAGAGCACTGCGGCCTAAGCACAGATCACTACTACTACCACATTTTCTAGCACTACTAATACTATTTTTACAACAACAACAACAACAACTACTACTACTACTACTACTACTACTAGTACAAATAATAATAATAATAATATTAGTATTAATAATAATTGAGTTTGAAAGTCACCTAATGCAGCATGGAGCACTGCTAAAAAAGCGCACTGCGCCTTAAAAAAAGAGCACTGCGGCCATAGCACGGATCACTACTACTACCACATTTTCTAGCACTACCAATACTATTATTACAACAACAACTACTACTACTCCTACTACTACTACTACTACTACTACTACTACTACTACTACTACTACTACTACTAGTACAAATAATAATAAAAATAATAGTATTAATAATAATTGAGCTTGAAAGTCACCTACTGCAGCATGGAGCACTGCTAAAAAAAGCGCACTGCACCTTAAAAAAAGAGCACTGCTGCCTAAGCACGGATCACTACTACTTCAACATTTTCTAGCACTACTAATACTACTATTACAACAACAACAACTACTACTACTTCTACTACTACTATTACTACTACTAATATTAATAATAATTGAGTTTGAAAGTCGCCTAAGGCAGCATGGAGCACTGCTAAAAAAAGCGCACTGCGCCTTAAAAAAGAGCACTGCGGCCTAAGCACGGATCACTACTACTACCACATTTTCTAGCACTACTAAAACTATTATTACAACAACAACTACTACTACTACTACTACTACTACGAGTACAAATAATAATAATAATAATAATAGTATTAATAATAATTGAGTTTGAAAGTCACCTACTGCAGCATAGAGCACTGCTAAAAAAGAGCACTGCGGCCTTATCACGGATCACTACTACTACCACATTTTCTAGCACTACTAATACTATTATTACAACAACAACAACAACTACTACTACTACTATTACTACTGCTAATATTAATAATATTTGAGTTTGAAAGTCGCCTAAGGCAGCATGGAGCACTGCTAAAAAAGCGCACTGCGCCTTAAAAAAAGAGCACTGCGGCCTAAGCACGGATCACTACTACTACAACATTTTCTAGCACTACTAATACTATTATTACAACAACAACAACAACTACTACTACTACTACTACTACTACTACTACTACTACTAATATTAATAATAATTGAGTTTGAAAGTCGCCTAGGGCAGCATGGAACACTGTTAAAAAAAGAGCACTGCGCCTTAAAAAAGAGCACTGCGGCCTAAGCACGGATCACTACTACTACCACATTTTCTAGCACTACCAATACTACTATTACAACAACAACAACAACAACTACTACTACTACTACTACTAATACTAGTACAAATAATAATAATAATAATAATAATAATAATAATAGTATTAATAATAATTGAGTTTGAAAGTCGCCTACTGCAGCATGGAGCACTGCTAAAAAAAAGCGCACTGCGCCTTAAAAAAAAGAGCACTGCGGCCTAAACACGGATCACTACTACTACCACATTTTCTAGCACTACTAATACTATTATTACAACTACTACTACTACTACTAATAATAATAATAATAATAATAATAATAATAATAATAATAATAATTGAGTTTGAAAAGTTCAGAAGAGTGATGAAACAAATTAAACCCACATTTTCATCTGTCCCCAGCTTAGCTCAGTCAAACCGTACTAGAATTGTTAATATATTCTACCTCAGATTTATTCGAGAGCATTTGAAATGCCCCGAAAAATGGTGAACGATTTGAAACAACACTATAGGCCTACAAAGTCTTTCAGAAATCTGTTCTCTGTCAAATGTCAAAAACATCGAATGAGAGATAAGAAAGGGTTAAAGAGAGCTTGTTTCTTGTATGCAAATTCTATAGACCACAAAAATATTATATAATTGATACCGTTTGGCATTGGAGTATGCAAGGATTAGTGCTACAGTAGGCTATCATCATCATCATGTGTCATCTTCATATCTGAAGGTTGACGGTCATGAGTTGTTTCCACTTTGTTCTGTCTTCAGCAATCCTTTTTAGTCTTCCGTAGTTCTTTTCCTGTATGTGTTCACATACAGTAGGCTATAGATATGCAAAATTCAAAAGAGTGATGAAACAAATTAAAACCACATTTTCATCTGTCCCCAGCTTAGCTCAGTCAAGCAGTACTAGAATTATCAATATATTCTAAATCAGTTTTATTCTAGAGCATTTGAAATGCCACGAAAAATGGTGAGCCATTTGAAACGACACTATAGGCCTACAAAGTCTTTCAGAAATCTGTTCTCTGTCAAATGTCTAAAAAATCGAATGAGAGATAAGAAAGGGTTAAAGAGAGCTGGTTTCTTGTATGCAAATTCTATAGACCACAAAAATATTATATAATTGATACCCTGTTTGGCATTGAAGTATGCAAGGATTAGTGCTACAGTAGGCTATAGATATGCAAAATTCAAAAGAGTGATGAAACAAATTAAAACCACATTTTCATCTGTCCCCAGCTTAGATCAGTCAAACAGTACTAGAATTATCAACATATTCTGCCTCAATTTTATTCTAGAGCATTCGAAATGCCACAAAATATGGTGACCCATTTGAAATGACACTATAGGCCTACAAAGTCTTTCAGAAATCTGTTCTCTGTCAAATGTCTAAAAAATCGAATGAGAGATAAGAAAGGGTTTAAGAGAGCTGATTTCTTGCTATAGACCACAAAATTATTATATAATTGATACCCTGTTTGACATTGGAGAATGCAAGGATGTGTGCTACAGTAGGCTATAGATATGCAAAATTCAAAAGAGTGATGAAACAAATTAAAACCACATTTTCATCTGTCCCCAGCTTAGCTCTGTCAAACAGTACTAGAAATATCAATATATTCTAAATCAGTTTTATTCTAGAGCATTTGAAATGCCATGAAAAATGGTGAGCCATTTGAAACGACACTATAGGCCTACAAAGTCTTTCAGAAATCTGTTCTCTGTCAAATGTCTAAAAAATCGTATGAGAGATAAGAAGGGATTTAAGAGAGCTGGTTTCTTGCCATAGACCACAAAATTATTATATAATTGATACCCTGTTTGACATTGGAGAATGCAAGGATGTGTGCTACAGTAGGCTATAGACATGCAAAATTCAGAAGAGTGATGAAACAAGTTAAAACCACATTTTCATCTGTCCCGAGCTTAGCTCAGTCAAAATATACTAGAAATGTCAATATATTCTACCTCAGTTTTATTCGAGAGCATTTGAAATGCCCAGAAAAATGGTGAGCCATTTGAAACAACACTATTGGAAGTCTTTCAGAAATCTGTTCTTTGTGAAATGTCTAAAAAATCGAATGAGAGATAAGAAAGGGTTTAAGAGAGCTGGCTTCTTGTATGCAAATTCTATAGACCACAAAAATATTATATAATTGATACCCTGTTTGACATTGTAGCATGCAAGGATTAGTGCTACAGTAGGCTATAGATATGCAAAATTCAGAAGAGTGATGAAACAAATTAAACCCACATTTTCATCTGTCCCCAGCTTAGCTGAGTCAAAACGTACTAGAATTGTTAATATATTCTACCTCAGTTTTATTCGAGAGCATTTGAAATGCCCCAAAAAATGGTGAGCGATTTGAAACAACACTATAGGCCTACAAAGTCTTTCAGAAATTTGTTCTCTGTCAAATGTCTAAAAATCGAATGAGAGATAAGAACAACAACTACTACTAGTAATACTGCTACTACTAAAAAGATATCAATAATAAAATTCAGGTTGAAAGTCGTTTAGGCAGCAGAGGGACTGCTAAGAAAAAAGGCACATGGTGCATGAAATCGTGTTATTACAACAACAACTACTACTAATATTAATAATAATTGAGTTTGAAAGTCGCCTACTGCAGCATGGAGCACTGCTAAAAAAAGCGCACTGCACCTTAAAAAAGAGCATTGCGCGGCCTAAGCACGGATCACTACTACTACCACATTTTCTAGCACTACTAATACTATTATTACAACAACAACAACTACTACTACTACTACTACTAGTACTAATAATAATAATAATAATAATAATAGTATTAATAATAATTGAATTTGAAAGTCGCCTGCTGCAGCATGTAGCACTGCAAAAAAAAGCGCACTGCGCCTTAAAAAAAGAGCACTGCGGCCTAAGCACGGATCACTACTACTACCACATTTTCTAGCACTACTAATACTATTATTACAACAACAACAACTACTACTACTACTACTACTACTAGTACAAAGAATAATAATAATAACAATAGTATTAATAATAATTGAGTTTGAAAGTCGCCTACAGCAGCATGGAACACTGCTAAAAAAAGCGCACTGCGCCTTAAAAAAAGAGCACCGAGGCCTAAGCACGGATCACTACTACTACCACATTTTCTAGCACTACTAATACTATTATTACAACTACTACTACTACTACTACTACTACTACTACTACTACTACTACTAGTACAAATAATAATAATAATAATAATAATAGTATTAATAATAATTGAGTTTGAAAGTCACCTACTGCAGCATGGAGCACTGCGAAAAAAAGCGCACTGCGCCTTAAAAAGAGCACTGCGGCCTAAGCACGGATCACTACTACTACAACATTTTCTAGCACTACTAATACTATTATTACAACAACAACTACTACTACTACTACTACTACTACTACTATTACTACTAATAATATTAATAATAATTGAGTTTGAAAGTCGCCTAGGGCAGCATGGAACACTGCTAAAAAAAGAGCACTGCGCCTTAAAAAAGAGCACTGCGGCCTAAGCACAGATCACTACTACTACCACATTTTCTAGCACTACCAATACTATTATTACAACAACAACCACTACTACTACTACTAGTACAAATAATAATAATAATAATATTAGTATTAATAATAATTGAGTTTGAAAGTCACCTAATGCAGCATGGAGCACTGCTAAAAAAGCGCACTGCGCCTTAAAAAAAGAGCACTGCGGCCATAGCACGGATCACTACTACTACCACATTTTCTAGCACTACCAATACTATTATTACAACAACAACAACTACTACTACTACTACTACTACTACTACTACTACTACTACTAGTACAAATAATAATAATAATAATAGTATTAATAATAATTGAGCTTGAAAGTCACCTACTGCAGCATGGAGCACTGCTAAAAAAAGCGCACTGCGCCTTAAAAAAAGAGCACTGCTGCCTAAGCACGGATCACTAATACTTCAACATTTTCTAGCACTACTAATACTACTATTACAACAACAACTACTACTACTTCTACTACTACTATTACTACTACTAATATTAATAATAATTGAGTTTGAAAGTCGCCTAAGGCAGCATGGAGCACTGCTAAAAAAAGCGCACTGCGCCTTAAAAAAGAGCACTGCGGCCTAAGCACGGATCACTACTACTACAACATTTTCTAGCACTATTAATACTATTATTATAACAACAACAACAACTACTACTACTACTACTAGTACAAATAATAATAATAATAATAATAATAGTATTAATAATAATTGAGTTTGAAAGTCACCTACTGCAGCATGGAGCACTGCTAAAAAAAGCGCACTGCGCCTTAAAAAAGAGCACTGCGGCCTAAGCACGGATCACTACTACTACCACATTTTCTAGCACTACTAAAACTATTATTACAACAACAACAACAACTACTACTACTACTACTACTACTACTAGTACAAATAATAATAATAATAATAGTATTAATAATAATTGAGTTTGAAAGTCACCTACTGCAGCATAGAGCACTGCTAAAAAAGAGCACTGCGGCCTTATCACGGATCACTACTACTACCACATTTTCTAGCACTACTAATACTATTATTACAACAACAACAACTACTACTACTACTACTACTACTACTACTACTACTACTACTACTACTATTACTACTGCTAATATTAATAATAATTGAGTTTGAAAGTCGCCTATGGCAGCATGGAACACTGCTAAAAAAAGCGCACTGCGCCTTAAAAAAGAGCACTGCGGCCTAAGCACGGATCACTACTACTACCACATTTTCTAGCACTACTAATACTATTATTACAACAACTACTACTACTACTACTACTACTACTACTAGTACAAATAATAATAATAATATTAGTATTAATAATAATTGAGCTTGAAAGTCACCTACTGCAGCAAGGAGCACTGCTAAAAAAGCGCACTGCGCTTTAAAAAAGAGCACTGCGGCCTAAGCACAGATCACTACTACTACCACATTTTCTAGCACTACTAATACTATTTTTACAACAACAACAACAACAACAACAACAACTACTACTACTACTACTACTACTACAAATAATAATAATAATAATATTAGTATTAATAATAATTGAGTTTGAAAGTCACCTAATGCAGCATGGAGCACTGCTAAAAAAGCGCACTGCGCCTTAAAAAAAGAGCACTGCGGCCATAGCACGGATCACTACTACTACCACATTTTCTAGCACTACCAATACTATTATTACAACAACAACTACTACTACTCCTACTACTACTACTACTACTACTACTACTACTACTACTACTAGTACAAATAATAATAATAATAATAGTATTAATAATAATTGAGCTTGAAAGTCACCTACTGCAGCATGGAGCACTGCTAAAAAAAGTGCACTGCACCTTAAAAAAAGAGCACTGCTGCCTAAGCACGGATCACTACTACTTCAACATTTTCTAGCACTACTAATACTACTATTACAACAACAACAACTACTACTACTTCTACTACTACTATTACTACTACTAATATTAATAATAATTGAGTTTGAAAGTCGCCTAAGGCAGCATGGAGCACTGCTAAAAAAAAGCGCACTGCGCCTTAAAAAAGAGCACTGCGGCCTAAGCACGGATCACTACTACTACAACATTTTCTAGCACTATTAATACTATTATTATAACAACAACAACAACTACTACTACTACTACTAGTACAAATAATAATAATAATAATAATAGTATTAATAATAATTGAGTTTGAAAGTCACCTACTGCAGCATGGAGCACTGCTAAAAAAAGCGCACTGCGCCTTAAAAAAGAGCACTGCGGCCTAAGCACGGATCACTACTACTACCACATTTTCTAGCACTACTAAAACTATTATTACAACAACAACTACTACTACTACTACTACTACTACTAGTACAAATAATAATAATAATAATAGTATTAATAATAATTGAGTTTGAAAGTCACCTACTGCAGCATAGAGCACTGCTAAAAAAGAGCACTGCGGCCTTATCACGGATCACTACTACTACCACATTTTCTAGCACTACTAATACTATTATTACAACAACAACAACTACTACTACTACTACTATTACTACTGCTAATATTAATAATATTTGAGTTTGAAAGTCGCCTAAGGCAGCATGGAGCACTGCTAAAAAAAGCACTGCGCCTTAAAAAGAGCACTGCATGCCTAAGCACGGATCACTACTACTACAACATTTTCTAGCACTACTAATACTATTATTACAACAACAACAACTACTACTACTACTACTACTACTACTACTATTACTACTACTAATATTAATAATAATTGAGTTTGAAAGTCGCCTAGGGCAGCATGGAACACTGTTAAAAAAAGAGCACTGCGCCTTAAAAAAGAGCACTGCGGCCTAAGCACGGATCACTACTACTACCACATTTTCTAGCACTACCAATACTATTATTACAACAACAACAACAACAACAACAACTACTACTACTACTAATACTAGTACAAATAATAATAATAATAATAATAATAATAGTATTAATAATAATTGAGTTTGAAAGTCGCCTACTGCAGCATGGAGCACTGCTAAAAAAAGCGCACTGCGCCTTAAAAAAAACAGCACTGCGGCCTAAACACGGATCACTACTACTACCACATTTTCTAGCACTACTAATACTATTATTACAACTACTACTACTACTACTACTACTACTAATAATAATAATAATAATAATAATAATAATAATAATTGAGTTTGAAAAGTTCAGAAGAGTGATGAAACAAATTAAACCCACATTTTCATCTGTCCCCAGCTTAGCTCAGTCAAACCGTACTAGAATTGTTAATATATTCTACCTCAGATTTATTCGAGAGCATTTGAAATGCCCCGAAAAATGGTGAACGATTTGAAACAACACTATAGGCCTACAAAGTCTTTCAGAAATCTGTTCTCTGTCAAATGTCAAAAACATCGAATGAGAGATAAGAAAGGGTTAAAGAGAGCTTGTTTCTTGTATGCAAATTCTATAGACCACAAAAATATTATATAATTGATACCGTTTGGCATTGGAGTATGCAAGGATTAGTGCTACAGTAGGCTATCATCATCATCATGTGTCATCTTCATATCTGAAGGTTGACGGTCATGAGTTGTTTCCACTTTGTTCTGTCTTCAGCAATCCTTTTTAGTCTTCCGTAGTTCTTTTCCTGTATGTGTTCACATACAGTAGGCTATAGATATGCAAAATTCAAAAGAGTGATGAAACAAATTAAAACCACATTTTCATCTGTCCCCAGCTTAGCTCAGTCAAGCAGTACTAGAATTATCAATATATTCTAAATCAGTTTTATTCTAGAGCATTTGAAATGCCACGAAAAAATGGTGAGCCATTTGAAACGACACTATAGGCCTACAAAGTCTTTCAGAAATCTGTTCTCTGTCAAATGTCTAAAAATCGAATGAGAGATAAGAAAGGGTTAAAGAGAGCTGGTTTCTTGTATGCAAATTCTATAGACCACAAAAATATTATATAATTGATACCCTGTTTGGCATTGAAGTATGCAAGGATTAGTGCTACAGTAGGCTATAGATATGCAAAATTCAAAAGAGTGATGAAACAAATTAAAACCACATTTTCATCTGTCCCCAGCTTAGATCAGTCAAACAGTACTAGAATTATCAACATATTCTGCCTCAATTTTATTCTAGAGCATTCGAAATGCCACAAAATATGGTGACCCATTTGAAATGACACTATAGGCCTACAAAGTCTTCCAAAAATCTGTTCTATGTCAAATGCCTAAAAAATCGAATGAGAGATAATCAGGGATTTAAGAGAGCTGATTTCTTGCTATAGACCACAAAATTATTATATAATTGATACCCTGTTTGACATTGGAGAATGCAAGGATGTGTGCTACAGTAGGCTATAGACATGCAAAATTCAGAAGAGTGATGAAAGAAATTAAAACCACATTTTCATCTGTCCCCAGCTTAGCTCTGTCAAACAGTACTAGAAATATCAATATATTCTAAATCAGTTTTATTCTAGAGCATTTGAAATGCCATGAAAAATGGTGAGCCATTTGAAACGACACTATAGGCCTACAAAGTCTTTCAGAAATCTGTTCTCTGTCAAATGTCTAAAAAAATCGTATGAGAGATAAGAAGGGATTTAAGAGAGCTGGTTTCTTGCCATAGACCACAAAATTATTATATAATTGATACCCTGTTTGACATTGGAGAATGCAAGGATGTGTGCTACAGTAGGCTATAGACATGCAAAATTCAGAAGAGTGATGAAACAAGTTAAAACCACATTTTCATCTGTCCCGAGCTTAGCTCAGTCAAAATATACTAGAAATGTCAATATATTCTACCTCAGTTTTATTCGAGAGCATTTGAAATGCCCAGAAAAATGGTGAGCCATTTGAAACAACACTATTGGAAGTCTTTCAGAAATCTGTTCTCTGTGAAATGTCTAAAAATCGAATGAGAGATAAGAAAGGGTTTAAGAGAGCTGGCTTCTTGTATGCAAATTCTATAGACCACAAAAATATTATATAATTGATACCCTGTTTGACATTGTAGCATGCAAGGATTAGTGCTACAGTAGGCTATAGATATGCAAAATTCAGAAGAGTGATGAAACAAATTAAACCCACATTTTCATCTGTCCCCAGCTTAGCTGAGTCAAAACGTACTAGAATTGTTAATATATTCTACCTCAGTTTTATTCGAGAGCATTTGAAATGCCCCAAAAATGGTGAGCGATTTGAAACAACACTATAGGCCTACAAAGTCTTTCAGAAATTTGTTCTCTGTCAAATGTCTAAAAATCGAATGAGAGATAAGAACAACAACTACTACTAGTAATACTGCTACTACTAAAAAGATATCAATAATAAAATTCAGGTTGAAAGTCGTTTAGGGCAGCAGAGGGACTGCTAAGAAAAAAAAAGGCACATGGTGCATGAAATCGTGTTATTACAACAAACTACTACTAATATTAATAATAATTGAGTTTGAAAGTCGCCTACTGCAGCATGGAGCACTGCTAAAAAAGCGCACTGCACCTTAAAAAAGAGCATTGCGGCCTAAGCACGGATCACTACTACTACCACATTTTCTAGCACTACTAATACTATTATTACAACAACAACAACTACTACTACTAGTACTACTAATAATAATAATAATACTAATAGTATTAATAATAATTGAATTTGAAAGTCGCCTGCTGCAGCATGTAGCACTGCAAAAAAAAGCGCACTGCGCCTTAAAAAAAGAGCACTGCGGCCTAAGCACGGATCACTACTACTACCACATTTTCTAGCACTACTAATACTATTATTACAACAACAACAACTACTACTACTACTACTACTACTACTAGTACAAAGAATAATAATAATAACAATAGTATTAATAATAATTGAGTTTGAAAGTCGCCTACAGCAGCATGGAACACTGCTAAAAAGCGCACTGCGCCTTAAAAAGAGCACTGAGGCCTAAGCACAGATCACTACTACTACCACATTTTCTAGCACTACTAATACTATTATTACAACAACTACTACTACTACTACTACTACTACTACTACTACTACTACAAATAATAATAATAATAATAATAGTATTAATAATAATTGAGTTTGAAAGTCACCTACTGCAGCATGGAGCACTGCTAAAAAGCGCACTAATTAAAAAAGAGCACTGCGGCCTAAGGATCACTACTACTACAACATTTTCTAGCACTACTAATACTATTATTACAACAACAACTACTACTACTACTACTACTACTACTACTACTATTACTACTAAATAAAATAATAATTGAGTTTGAAAGTCGCCTAGGGCAGCATGGAACACTGCTAAAAAAAGAGCACTGCTACTTAAAAAGAGCACTTTCTAAGCACAGATCACTACTACTACCACATTTTCTAGCACTACCAATACTATTATTACAACAACAACCACTACTACTACTACTAGTACAAATAATAATAATAATAATATTAGTATTAATAATAATTGAGTTTGAAAGTCACCTAATGCAGCATGGAGCACTGCTAAAAAGCGCACTGCGCCTTAAAAAAGCACTGCGCTATAGCACGGATCACTACTACTACCACATTTTCTAGCACTACTAATACTATTATTACAACAACAACTACTACTACTACTACTACTACTACTACTACTACTACTACTACTAGTACAAATAATAATAATAATAATAGTATTAATAATAATTGAGCTTGAAAGTCACCTACTGCAGCATGGAGCACTGCTAAAAAAAGCGCACTGCGCCTTAAAAAAGCACTGCTGCCTAAGCACGGATCACTACTACTTCAACATTTTTCTAGCACTACTAATACTATTATTACAACAACAACAACTACTACTACTTCTACTACTACTATTACTACTACTAATATTAATAATAATTGAGTTTGAAAGTCGCCTAAGGCAGCATGGAGCACTGCTAAAAAAAGCGCACTGCGCCTTAAAAAAGAGCACTGCGGCCTAAGCACGGATCACTACTACTACAACATTTTCTAGCACTATTAATACTATTATTATAACAACAACAACAACTACTACTACTACTACTAGTACAAATAATAATAATAATAATAATAGTATTAATAATAATTGAGTTTGAAAGTCACCTACTGCAGCATGGAGCACTGCTAAAAAAGCGCACTGCGCCTAAAAAAAGCACTGCGCCTAAGCACGGATCACTACTACTACCACATTTTCTAGCACTACTAAAACTATTATTACAACAACAACAACTACTACTACTACTACTACTACTACTACGAGTACAAATAATAATAATAATAATAGTATTAATAATAATTGAGTTTGAAAGTCACCTACTGCAGCATAGAGCACTGCTAAAAAGAGCACTGCTGAGCATCTTATCACGGATCACTACTACTACCACATTTTCTAGCACTACTAATACTATTATTACAACAACAACTACTACTACTACTACTACTACTACTACTACTACTACTACTATTACTACTGCTAATATTAATAATAATTGAGTTTGAAAGTCGCCTATGGCAGCATGGAACACTGCTAAAAAAAGCGCACTGCGCCTTAAAAAAGAGCACTGCGGCCTAAGCACGGATCACTACTACTACCACATTTTCTAGCACTACTAATACTATTATTACAACAACTACTACTACTACTACTACTACTACTACTACTAGTACAAATAATAATAATAATATTAGTATTAATAATAATTGAGCTTGAAAGTCACCTACTGCAGCAAGGAGCACTGCTAAAAAAAGCGCACTGCGCCTTAAAAAAGAGCACTGCGGCCTAAGCACAGATCACTACTACTACCACATTTTCTAGCACTACTAATACTATTTTTACAACAACAACAACAACAACAACAACTACTACTACTACTACTACTACTACTAGTACAAATAATAATAATAATAATATTAGTATTAATAATAATTGAGTTTGAAAGTCACCTAATGCAGCATGGAGCACTGCTAAAAGCGCACTGCGCCTTAAAAAAAGAGCACTGCGGCCATAGCACGGATCACTACTACTACCACATTTTCTAGCACTACCAATACTATTATTACAACAACAACTACTACTACTCCTACTACTACTACTACTACTACTACTACTACTACTACTACTACTAGTACAAATAATAATAATAATAATAGTATTAATAATAATTGAGCTTGAAAGTCACCTACTGCAGCATGGAGCACTGCTAAAAAAAGTGCACTGCACCTTAAAAAAAGAGCACTGCTGCCTAAGCACGGATCACTACTACTTCAACATTTTCTAGCACTACTAATACTACTATTACAACAACAACAACTACTACTACTTCTACTACTACTATTACTACTACTAATATTAATAATAATTGAGTTTGAAAGTCGCCTAAGGCAGCATGGAGCACTGCTAAAAAAAGCGCACTGCGCCTTAAAAAAGAGCACTGCGGCCTAAGCACGGATCACTACTACTACAACATTTTCTAGCACTATTAATACTATTATTATAACAACAACAACAACTACTACTACTACTACTAGTACAAATAATAATAATAATAATAGTATTAATAATAATTGAGTTTGAAAGTCACCTACTGCAGCATGGAGCACTGCTAAAAAAAGCGCACTGCGCCTTAAAAAAGAGCACTGCGGCCTAAGCACGGATCACTACTACTACCACATTTTCTAGCACTACTAAAACTATTATTACAACAACAACTACTACTACTACTACTACTACTACGAGTACAAATAATAATAATAATAATAGTATTAATAATAATTGAGTTTGAAAGTCACCTACTGCAGCATAGAGCACTGCTAAAAAGAGCACTGG
>CM030852.1:1369833-1372333 GCA_018105865.1 Metaphire vulgaris
GTGTACGCCATGAAGGTCATCAAGAAAGTGCTCATTAATGATGAAGAGGTGCTATGCTATGTTTGCTAAAGAGCTAAGAACGTATTTGTTCACCATATCGTATAGTTGACTGTTGACTGTACAGCGCTTTTGGTTTTGGCCGATGGCCATGTTACGGCGCCTCACAAATCGTCGAATAATAATAATAATAATAATAATAATAATAATAATAATAATAATAATAATATGCTATTATCATTTTAATCACAAATATTAACTAATGGCTTGGTTTGATTCAGTGGTTGCCAGGCTATTCAAGTATAGGACCGTATCTACTATTTTCGTTGCCTGAGCAGACCACAATGTTATGAAATTATAAAATTTAGACTGCACTGTAGACAATTCTGACCCCGATTCTTACAGTGAAATATCAATCTGACACATGGGGAGCTTTCAACTGCAAATTGCAACTTTTGTTTAACTAATAGTATTTTTATTTGAATATTTTAACATTTTAAAATAATTAATATACATTATGTCCAATAGTGAGCCAACATTTTATGTTCTGTCGAACAGGACATAGACTGGGTTCAGACCGAGAGGCATGTCTTCGAAATTGCTTCCCATCATCCATTCCTTGTTGGTCTTCATTCATGCTTCCAGACCTCTAGCCGGTCAGTTAAAAGTTAGTTTTACCTTACTTATTAAATTTTGCAAATTGATGCATCAAACATCGCTACATTTTATATGTTTTTTTATTTCAATCGATGGTTGTCTTGTATCCGGATCTTGAATGTTGAAGTTAGAACTGAGTTTGATACCTGAACCTGATTGTCAGGCCGGTTCTAGTTTGCATATGCATCTTATGATATCTGCAAATATATGTCAATTATATATAGTTATTTTTATTTTTGCAAATTCGTTACAGATTTTTAGAACAAGATTTAATCTTCGTCTTTTTGACCGGGCTTATCCACCATATATTGTCTCCCGTTTGTCCGGCCGGATACCCTGGATTTGACCTAGATCTTTACTGATTTGGATTTGGTGTGCCATCATTTCATGCTCCTGTGCATTATGAAGTGGCGCTATAGAAGTTTGAGGTTATATTAGATTTTACCTCCACTGACCTTTTGTTATTGATTGCATTTTCAATTTGATAAGATTGTGGACAAATGCGCTTTTAAAAGTCTTATACCATATTTCTAATTTCTTTTCGACAGACTATTTTTCGTAATAGAATTTGTGGACGGAGGAGATATGATGTATCACATGCAAAGACAGCGTCGTCTTCCAGAAGAGCACGTGCGGTTCTACGCGGCCGAAATCTGTCTCGCTCTGAACTTCCTTCACGAAAAAGGCACGTTCACCCGTACACACCTTTCAAAATGAAACCAGTTCTACTGTTTCTTTATAGACTCAGTTAATAATAATAATAATATCAATTAGTTAGTTATTAATAATATTATTTAATTATAATTATGATAATAATATCAGAAATTACATTTATTAATTATTAATTAGTTATTAATTAGTTAGTTATTTTTTTATTATTTAATTATAGTTATGATAATAATATCAGTTAATTACATTTTGTGAACGTAGACAAATTAGTCTGTAGTAAGTTCAGCATTAGAAGCATTGTTATTTATTTAAACGTTTCTTTCCTTAACCTGCTTCATACATAGATTCTGAAATTCCTGGTTCTGCTTTTGATCCCAGAACAGAGTGTTTTCATATCATCCAGTTCATTGACCTCTTATATTTAGGGATCCTCTATCGAGATCTTAAGCTAGACAACGTTCTGCTTGATTCCGAAGGTCACGTCAAATTGACGGATTACGGAATGTGCAAGGTATGTGAATTGCATTCTATTTGTAGTATTTAATTGAAAGACGCCTTTAAGATTTAAAAATAGGGGATAGATTTCAGGTAATTTATACAATAGAGGCCTGACCTTTCGTGTTTGAGTGGGTTTTGTATACGCCACTGCCTCACTCATTTAGACAAGCTGTTTGTATTGTATTGTATTGTATTTTGTGGCATCTTGCACATTAGTTTTATAGTATAAAAGTGTATCTAACGTTTTTCTGTACCACAGTAGAGTTCTTTAACTATCTAACTAACCAGTAGGCACTTCACTTGCTCTGATAATTTGTAGTAGTAGTAGTAGTTGTTGTTGTAGTTGTAGTAGTTATTGTTGTAGTTGTAGTGAGATCAGTAGTGGTAGTAGCAGTAGAAGTAGTAAAAAAGTTGATAACAATTAACTTTAACTTATGTCATTCCTTCCCTGGTATATCGGTAATGCATGACATGAGGTCATGTAACATGATTGACTGTGTTTGGTTTGAGGATTGCAGGCTATTGCACGATAATTCAGTGGAATAAAGCAGTTTTTTTATCTGCGTATTTCTTGTCTCGTATGATTTCCCACTTTACTTGACTTTTTTACAATGATTTCCCATGAACATCTTAGGAGGGCCTGAGACCCGGTGACTACACAACGACATTTTGTGGAACT
>CM030852.1:1374833-1437333 GCA_018105865.1 Metaphire vulgaris
ACAAATGTTTTTTGAAATTCTCCCAATCATTTTTATATCTCTGTGTATTATCTGAAATCTGAATTTGACTGGTTTGATTTTTAAAAAATAGGCACAAAACACTGTTTAAGTTGAGATTGTGTTCTAATACAGGTATCTAGTTCATTAACATGGGTGCCCACAGAAATTTTTCTGGGGGAGGGGGGAAACACAATGGTCATTATTAATGTTTTAGCAAGGTTTTCTAAAGCAAAATTTTACAATTTTAAAAGATTGTCAGAATGTCAGGTAAAAATCCAAACAAAGTCAGGTATTGTTATACTTTAATTAAGTAATATTTTAGTGTGAAAATATTGGTTAAAAGCCTAAATATAGTTAAATACAAAAATTGATTTGCATTTCTAGGGTGGCAAGTGCCCCCTCTTGCCCCAATATATGGGCAAGAGGGGGCAGTGAGATTACAAAACTATATCAGCTGTAAAAATAATCAAACAGCTACAATTGACTATTTGTAAAATACTTTGTAGGACTGTGATTTCAAAGATCGACCAATCAGAGTTCGAGGGATTCGAATACATTAATCCACTTCTTGTGTCTTAGGAAGTCTGCGTCTGAAAGACATTTTATTGCGTGGATGTCACAAGATACTTGTAAAACATCTGGTTGTTTTAACAAATATGTTGCTTAACAATTTTATCGCTAAAGTCTTTTCAAGTATTCGTAGCTGATACTTTCTTGTTAACTCGTTACCGACTTGTATTCTCTGTATCTTTTTCTCTCGTGTTTTCATTCTTGTTTAGACTTCTACAAGCAATATGTATCCTTTGGATCTTTACTTATATAAGCAGCACAATCTATTTTTATTCTTATATTTCATGACCGCTGCATTATAGATCTTGGATTTGATATTTCTTGTGCTTTCTACTTCTTGCATTAGAATGCTATTTTCTTAGCTCAGTTGACCACTGTTTTGTTCTATGTAGTTTTCCATAGCGATCATATATTTATTTCGTGAATAAGCTGGTGCACTGCGCCAAGCTTTCGGGCAGCGCTATAGAAATTTCGTGTTTACTTACTTATTTATGAAGCCATATTACATTGAAATTCAATTGCTGTCAGATCCATTGATTGTACTATTCAAATTGCTTCATATTAGGCAGGTGTAATATGAATTCTTATAGGCAAGATCGATAATGCCCGCTGTTTGATACCAGTGAGAATTAGTGAATTGTAATATGTTTGGCTGTAATTTTGAATATTTCAACTGCAGCTGCACTACCTACTTCTTGTCTTGTCTTGTCTTCAGTCATCCACGCTATACGAGGATAGACCGCCTCATGAATGAGGTTGTTCCACTGTTTTTCTGTTGTCTGTCATTCGGATCGCCATTTCCATTGTCTTTCCAGTCCATTGCATGATGTTATCAGTCCATCTGGTTCTGGGTTTGCCTTTTTTCTTTTTCCATCAGTTGTGCCTTGTATCATTTCTTTTTCCAAACAGGTACAGTGAAACCCGCTTAATTGCACAGTTGCCGTGCAAGCCTTGCTTATGCGCTTAACTAGGCTATGCGAATAACCGGGACGTCTGATAATTGATTGTACACACAAAACACTGGTTCGGGTTTTTATGTTGTTATGCGATTATGCAGGTTATGCAATTAAGCGGTATGCGATTAAGTGGGATCCACTGTAGCTGTCTTCCTCATAATGTGGCCAAATTACGACACTTTTCTTCTTTTGATAGACTCCAAAATTTCTCTTGTAACACCTCCCTTCTCTAATACCCATTCATTAGTTCTTTTTTCTGTCCTTGATATATGCAGAATCTGTCTTAATCCTGCTATGTACTACATGCTATGCATGGGCGTCTGCAGAAATTTTTCCAGGGAGGTGCAAAACAAGGTCTTGTAACGAAAGAAATGAAAATATTTTCCAGAGGGGTGCAAAACAGGGTTTTGTGACGAAATTAACAAGTAATTTTATGTTTGTCATAGCTTCACAATTTTTCAGAGGGGTGCAATTGCACCCCCTTGCACCTCCCTCCGGACGCCCATGCTACTATGTCTTCTAATTCATTTACAATATGTTTCTCTGCCACTGGTTAACAATAGTTGTAGAATTTCATTCAAATGTTGATCTATTAATTGTTAACTCAGTTGAGTCAACTCGGGTTTTTACCCCTCTCCATAATGCCTGTCCGTAGATAAGGTGATCTTGAAGTCCATTGCTTAGGGACCATCCATATAGTACGTACGCAAAAAAAGTCATATTTTCGACCCCCCTCCGCCCCAGTTGCACACTGTACATTTTGGTTAACCCCCCCTATGCGTACGTACAAATTAGCCAAACACCCCCCACTGTGAAAATTAATTTTTAGCCATAGCCAAAAAGCATTTGTTTACTATTAAATTAAAGGTTTTTAATATTTAAATAACCGTTGGATCAATAGTCGGGACCCTTTGACCGTGAGAAAGTAATTCTGTTCAAATCAAATGGTTGTGTGAATATACCAGCCTAAGCCTTCTATCTATTTATAAATTTGAATGTGCGTACGTACAAATTCAGTCGTGACCCCCTCCCCCGTACGCTTCCGTACGCAAAATGGCCTAAATCTCAAAGTTTCAAACCCCCTCCCCTCGGTGCGTACGTACTATATGGACGGCCCCTTATTGGAAAAAGGCAGCCATGTTGTTTCTAGTCTTTTCAAGTTTGTAAGATCTTCCTATACATTTTCTGATGAGAAAGTCGGCGTGTTTAACGTGAAAACATGTTGTAAAACTGTTCCTTTTATTTGAATAAATTGTTTTAATATTTATTTGTGGAAACCAGTGGTGTAGCAAAAGTCACGCTACGCCACTGCCCTCCTCCCTCCTCTCCCTCCCTCTCCGCCAAAAAAGGCGCCAATTACATTCCTTCACCCAGAATGTTGCATGACCTTCAGCACTCGCACGTCTTTCACTCCAGTCTGCAGATGACTTTCCTAGGCTCCGCCATAAGCCGTAGTGTGGAGTTACATAAACGGATTTTTGCTCGAAGGGGAAAAGCATGACTCTGAAGAATTCGCACGTCTTTCACTCCAGTCTGCAAATGACTTTCCTAGGCTCCGCCATAAGCCGTAGTGTGGAGCTATTTGAAACGGAATTCTTTTCAAAGGCTCTTCTAGTCTATCGCGACAGGCATTTCCTTCTTCAATGCATCGCCAACAATTGATAGATCGTTATTGGCGGGCTTCTCTGCCACTGACTTCTCTTAGTTGGACAGTTTTTAGTGACGCTTAAAGCATGTAGTTTAGCGTCACTAATAATTGGGACAGAATTCATATTTAGATTATAATTAGATTAGATTTAGGTCAATGCTGACGAAGCATTGACCTAAATATGAATTTCAGCTGAATTTTTTTGACAATTGAAAAATACGTAGCGGTTGACGTGCAAATGAAAAAAAGGGACGATCGTGGTGCAAGAATGGCTTTCGAATCCAGAGACTCCGTCGATGGCGTGAGAAATTTATTTAGTCTGATTTTAGTGCATACATTCTATTTCTTGCAATAATTAATTATTTTACACTAGAGACGCTTCCGTTGCAACAACGATGGGCGTCTATGCGTTTTTATTGGAAACTAATATTATTACCAATTTACCATGGCATTTGTGACCCACTCCAGCAAAATGGCCCTTAAACACATTTTTGGAATTTTTGAGATATTAGCATAAGAATAATCTGCAAATTGTCTAGTTTCTAACGATGCCTTAACTACATTTTTTCACAATTTTTGACAGAAATACAGCAGTTTAAACGACGACACAACCCTGCAGAATGTTAAATCGAGAAAACGCGATAAAACGTTCGCAGTTGTACGTGGCATAGAAAGTCCTTAGCAGCCATAGTCATTTTATATGCTATGAACATGAAATTTGACACAGTTTATACAATATACAGAGAATATAAGCTGAAAAATTTACGTATCAATTCTTAAAACTGCCTAAAATATCGAATGTCAACTGTTTTGTTTACCGACAGTTTCGATAAAATTTAAATGGTCATTAACATAATCATGTCCATCAACCCTATGTTATGAAGGACGCGCATGCGCGACCCAGATTTGAAAGCGAGGCTGCGGAGGTCATTGTCTAGAATTTTATTATAATGAGCATAGATGGGCGGGACTAACAACACACAATCATCACAGTGCCAGTCTCTGGAGGCCAAATGCTCTTAGTAGCCTATCAAAACTGTCTAATTAGTGTTACAGATTGAATATTCATGATTAAGCTTTCCGATTATGTACGGCATGCTGAGGCTGTTCCAAAGATGTGCGCGGATGGGGGGCGGAAGATGGCAGAGTGGGTTACGTGCTGGAGCGTCAGGCTGACGGAGCGGGTTCAAGCCCCATTAGTGCCCCTAGTGGCTTTCACACAGGCAGTAATGCCTCATAAGCCACTTTAAATCATGCTAAGTTAAGTTAAGTATGCGACCGGCGCAAACTTGACCCATTTATGACATTATTCTTTATAAATTTGTAAACGGCGGGGCTAAAAAACCAGTAAGTTTAGTCATTTTGGGTATACTGTAGTACAACTTATAGTAGCACAGCGATTCTAGAGGGTTTTTACTAACACAAAATTATGTTATCTCAACATCGACAGTTTTGACCGCTGTTGATGTTTTCTGCGATAGCCGTATTTTAACATGTGCGACCTACGGGCCATTTTGATGGAGCGGGTCACATTTATTTTATTCACAAGATAGAGTTGTACGTAAACACTTAAAGAAATTGTTTTGAAAGGGTTAGGGTCAGGGTTATGGCCAGGGTTATGGTTAGGGTTAACTCTAAACCCTAACCCATTCTGATACGTACTGATACATTACGCCGTTCGTCTCTACGTCTAGCAGTATGTACTCCTACCCTTCAAGTAAGTAAGTAAATACATCAAAGCTAGGGAATTCTACACGACTAAAACTTACTTACTTACTTGAAGCGTTGGAGCACATACTTTCTTCTTCTTGTATTGTCTTTTTTAGCATTTCTATGTTTACTTCCTATGCGAAGCACTATGCAAAATCGGTGATACAAAAATGCGATTTTCTCATATAACTCACTGGATGATGAATTTTTTATGCGGTGCATATTGATAATAGTGGTAGTGTATAGTATGATATAAGTTAATAAAGCGACCGGGCTTCTTCTGCACAAGTGCCCTTTTATATATATCCTAAGAATAAGCAGCTACTGTTGTGCTGCTTCCCAAGGCGCTATAGAAATCCACGAGATTTTACTTTACTTTTTTTACTGTATATAGTCTACCATACAATGGCGATCTATTGCTCTGTGATAAAATGTAATATGCGGATAATTTAATTTATTTGCCGTTGTTTCGATATGAATTGAGATAGTAGCCTATGCAGTATGTTATGTGCTGGTATGGACAGGGATATTTTACAACCCCCCCCCCCATTTCAGGTATGGGATGACCTTTTTTAGTAGGGGACCCCCAGAATTTAACCGACACCCCCCCCCAATTGATAATCCTAGAAATAACCCTGACTATGGACAAAACCAATTTGCATACTGCATAGCTATTGTAAAAAAAATACTGCCTGCCTTGCAGTCGAAAGTCTTGCCCCTCCCCCTAGAAACAATGAAATGACGTCCCTGATCATAGTGTGTGTGTGGACTGCATTGACTTTAGCTTACATGCTGTGGTTGAATTTTCAGATGTACGTAGAATTCCTCGTAAAGATCAAGTATGATGCACAAAATGAGGAGGTGCCTGGAAACTTTTTGAAATAGAAACTTTTTCTTAAGACTTAACCACTTGACCAAATATATACCGTGTAGTGCTTTAAGCACTTCTGGTCACGTGTTCTAGTTTCAGTGTTGTATAGTATTTAAATACCAAATACCCATACCAGTATTAAAGTATCACAAAATACAAATGATTTTTCAAATACGTTGTCCAGAGCCTTTTTAAAGAAAATTCATCACTGCACAAAGCGCAGAAAATTGTCATTTTACCATTGCACATTTTCAATTTATCACTGCACAATTTGTATATCACTGCATGCTAAAAAAGGCCCTGACTGTCAATACCTTCCTAGACCTAGGCCTACCTGAGTTCAAACGTCACAGCATGCCCACGACATCGTAGTTTTATTATGAGCTGTACTGAACTGTTATGTAAATTAAATTCTAACATTTGATGTAAATGATGGGCTAAAAGTAGGTATTTTTAAAAGTAAAGGTTTCACCCGTAGGTTCAATGCCCGTAGGGTCCGGTGCTGGTTCCCGTATTTTGTGACGGTGGCCAGCCTCTTCCACAGAACCCATGGTTACTTTCGCAATGTTGCCATTGCTACTCAGTTTTTGATGTTACTACCGCCCTCTAGCGATTAAGGCTGAGTCGACCTTAAAGGCTCTTACGAGATTGAACCCGTTCCGTTGGCGTGCCTGCCCAATGATATTACCACTCGTCTATCTTCCCGCCCAAGCCTATTTGGAGACCACCAAATACAAATGCCTTAATCTGGGTGAACACTTAAATACTTGTTAAAAATAATTGAATATTTTAATTCCATTTGAATACTTTAGTATTCCTTACAAGTGTCGAGTTGAGTTACAAGT
The DNA here is from genome assembly GCA_018105865.1 of Metaphire vulgaris. Lineage (NCBI taxonomy): Eukaryota > Metazoa > Annelida > Clitellata > Crassiclitellata > Megascolecidae > Metaphire > Metaphire vulgaris. The sequence continues at coordinate 1,381,434 of CM030852.1, forward strand.
AGACCTACTGTGTTTTTGCCACACAATTTGCTAGTTTGCTATGTGATGTTCTAAGTTATATGTTGTGACTGCTTTCCAGCTTTCTATACGATTCATTCATCTTCATGGATGTGTGACCATGGTCTTTCTTATCCTGAATCCAGACAATGATAAGTGGAGATTTTATGTTGATGCAGAAGAGAAATACTTGAATATTCAGGTATTGTTCTTAATTTTAACTGATCACAAGGAAAGATTATAATTCATGTAGGCTAAATGCGTTTTCACTCTTTGATGTAATTTTAGTTGGTTGTTACTAATATAGTTATTTAAATTTAATTTACAAGTATTTATTTGGATAATGCAATGAAATGGTTAAAGTTTAGTTGTTTGCTATACTGAATTTAAACAGATTCAAAGGGAGTTCCTCAGATTCAAAACTTTAACATTTGCTTTTTATCATGGTGAATGTGACATCGGAAGACAAACTCTCAATTTAGCTGAAATAGAACTGAACAGGAGCCACAACATATCATTAAAATTTCCTGTTCAGGTAAACCGTTTTCGCTATATTGATATTGATACTAGGTTATTGAATGTAGAATTGTAGATGGTTACATCAGTGGTTTTCACACAGGCTTACTTAGCCTCCTAAACCACTTAAAATCACATTAATGACATTATTATTATTATTATTATTATTATTATTATTATTATTATTATTATTACTATTTTACATGAGCGTAAAACACGGGGGGACGGCGGGGGCGGTCTCCCTGAATAATTAGTTGGTGGGGGACAGAGTATCAATTATCCCCCCAATGTTTTGGGCTATATGGTAAACAAATTCTATCCTACCCCATGAAATTATGATGTTGATGCCAAAAGTACACCAAATCCTCATTCTCTCATTTTGGATGACCTTCTTTTGCTTGTCAGTGTATTTGGAGAGAGAAAAATATCAGGATGACCTTCTTTTGCTTGTCAGTGTATTTGGAGAGAGAAAAATATAAAAATATCAGGATGAACTTTTTTGCTTGTCAAGACGTATTTCATGGGCGATTTTAAGTCCCCACCATAATACGCAATATCCCCCTAATGGAGGGGGGATTTTTAAAAAGTTATTATATCCCCCTCCCCCAATGGCCACACCAGGTTTACGCCACTGTTATTATATAACCAGTATAATAACGGTAACCTCTACGTTATTGTCGTCTACGCTCCGACTGAAGCAGCCCCTTGACAAAGATCAGTTCTACCAGCATCTGCCATCTGCCTAGATTACGATCTCATCATCTTTGCCAAAAAAGTATCTCGACCCGTAAGAAAAGTGCAAAATGATGCTACTGGTGCTACTGCCTATGCAGCCTACTGTCTGTTATGTTCGGCACTACCGGTAATTTGGGTCTGATTTGATGTGCCATCGGCTGATGTTATAGTCATTATGACTGGCGATATAGAAGTTGACTGACTGGCTGGAAAGTGCTCATATATTTCTAAAATGAATAATAATTGCATACTAATCAAACTATATCAGTGTATATCAGTTTTATTACTTTTCAGTTGAGACAGAGGGAGGAAGTGTATGGCGATCATCATCGGTTCGGGTCATCAGATGCCTTTACTTCATCAAGTGCAGCTTCTGCACCTCCTTTGGCGTTTCCTTATGAATTTAGCCCACAAAATGCTAGTGCAGTGGAATCGATTCCGAAAATATCGAAAGAAAACGTTAATGATGAAGCCGCACTAAATATGATGCTTTTGAAAGCTGCCCTACAAGAAGGCAAAGGTGCTGTGAATGTCAATTTTGGTTGGAATTTACACAACTGCAATATTAATTTTGCAGCTTCAGGTGCACCAAGCAGCGGAGGCAACAACAACAACAACAACAACAACAGCAGCAGCAGCAGGAAAGGTGCCAATGGTTGGTTGATGGTTAGCTTTGAAGAGCTACACAAAATAATGTTTGATCCTTTCGATTCCTTTGGTCTCGATGTCTTTTCTTTAGCTCTGCCAATACTGAATTCTCAAAAAACTTTATCTGTAGGTTAATTTCACCAATTAATGGCCACCAAATTTTTTACATGCAAGATTTTGGAAAACTGCAGCAAGATACACTGTGGAATTTGAAGTCTTCTTAAAGGTCGTGAAAAAGTGTTTACAAATCATATCACTTTTTAGAAATATACCCTATGTTTGGTTGAGACCTTAAATGTGTTTTCACTTGCCTATTAGTTTGTTTGCTCTTTGAGGACCTTGGCATTGAATTCATATGAGAAATAGCACCATAAGCCTATAGCCTATCGTCTCCGCACTTCTGCTGATTCGTGCTAACAAAGTCCAACAACCCCCTCCCCATTTTAATAAAAGAAATCCAAAGATCCTGCACTCGCATTTACGTGCCCTCAAAATAGTAGCACATAGGTCTACCAAGTACAGGGGTGGTGGCTGATTCTATAGGACTGGGAAGCTTTGACCCCTATATGCAATATTGCCACACTACCTTGCGATTGTGGTTGTGCAACTTGTGTGTGCAAGTGCGCTAAGGGACTGTCCATAAATGACGTCATGCACTTAAAGGGATGGCGGGGGTTCAAACATTTGTGACGACGGGGGGAGGGGCTTTCCAGAAATGCGACGTCACATATTACTAAATATTGTTATTAATAACGCAATGCTATGTTGCTGCAAAGTTGAACGTATTTTACACTTATGATTCATTTTTAAAAGTAATTTGAACAAGTTTCTGAATATCTTCAACTATGATAATTATAATGAGTATTTTCAAATGAATTCATTGCAATATCTGCTTCATTCAAGAAATAAGTGCATTGAAACATTAATTTTGACATCAGGAAGAGGGGGTTAATGCATTGTGACGTCATTTTTTAGGGGTCTGGCATTTTGTGACGAAGGGAGGGGGTAAAAATCTGCCAAAATCCTGTGATGTCATTTATGGACGGCCTCTGAGAAAACTTTAGAAACTGTGGCCACGCTAATCATTCTAATGAGTGACATGTGCAAAATAATCGCTTTGTGCCAGAAGTTAGACCAATCAGCTTTGATTTCAACCCCTATTCAAGTTAGTCAGTGGTAGCTGCCCTTCTTGCACAAATCCTGGTCTAACCCCATGTATGCTTGTGTTCTCTGTCATTTTAATTTATGTGCCAGTATTCGCCGTCACGTATTGTACAGTGAAATCATATAGTACGTTTGTTGTTTTTTTTTTACCCATGATATTTCAGTTTCTGCAATGCTAAGAGTTGGGCATGTTAAGGAATTTTTTTGCATTGCTGTGTGTTAATGTGAGGTTTCTATTTGCAACTTATGTAGTCTGTATACTTTCGACAATGTCGGCTGAAGTTGACAATTTGGTCGACCGCTTGAAACGGAGGGATCTGGGGCGGTTTGTCACTCTGCTTGAAATGCATCTAAGTTTCTTGCTCGATTTGCCCGGAAGCAGCTTAGAAGCATTTCTTGACAGTTCTCACGCAACAGACTACGCGTCCCTGGAAAGATTTCGGGGATTTGGAAACTTTGCCAGAAAGAAATCCTTGAAAGGTTACTACCACAGAACCTTGCTGTGAAACTCATGACTGATTATGTTGACTGCATGGTGGTATTTTCTAGGGACAATTGATGCATTCCTGCTCAGCTGCTCAGATTTATTTGTTTAATCGTTGATCCCCTACGTATGCTTGTATGTATGCTTGTATGTATGCTTGTATGTATGCTTGTATGTATGCTTGTATGTATGCTTGTGTTATCTGTCAATTAATGTCTTTAATTCTTTGACACTGTGGTTGCAGAATTGAGGAGTGTCGATGATTCTTCTGTGTTCGGAGTGCCGTTAACAATGCAAGTTATCGAACGGATTCAACCGTTAATATACTTTCTCGGCATCAAGGAGAGTTAGTAATTTTACCATTTGATAATTATTACATATTCAGTAGGTAAATGTTGCATATTCACTAGGTAAACATTACATATTCATTAGGTAACTATTACACATTCATTCTCTCAATAATTTTTACTCATTTGTTTACTGTGTTTGTATTTATTGTTTGAAGTGTTTTAATACATTTTTGTAGAAAATTCGAAACTCGTGTAAGTTTATGCAGCTGACTGCATGTGTGTGTGTTGTGCAGATAAATTTTTTGATCTTTTGTCATTTGATCATTTTTGATCGTAGTAGTAGTAGTAGTAGTAGTAGTAGTAGTAGTAGTAGTAGTAGTAATAGTAGTTGTTGTTGGTGTGTTGTTGTTAGGCATAAACAAAGAGGGTCTTTTCAGAAAAAGTGGTCACTTGGGTCGACAGCGAATGCTTCGGGACAAGATCGACTTTGGGGGCGCGGGGTGCATCAGCTCGGATTTGAAGGCGGGGTTGTTCACCGTGCACGACTGTGCCAACGTTCTGAAGCAGTTTCTCGGAGAACTTAAAGATCCAGTGCTGTCGGGAAGACACTATTTGGCCCACTGCCAAGTTGCTGGTAAAATGCTGAATTTTTGGCAAGTGTGTTTTTTAACATTGGAGAGACAAAGAGCAGAAAGAAGACAGAGAATAAAATACATAGAGAAGAAACAGGAATCAGAGATAACATTGCACTGAGAAGAAGAACCAGAAAAAAAGTAGATTGGAAATCCATGGTCACTGACTTAGCAATACCGTACATAGCGCCGAGTAGGAAGTTTGACATGTGATGTGAACTTGTATTTAGAAAACCATGATAACAAAAACTCTGATTACACAGACCCTTGTCTAGAGCAGACTATATCAGTCCGCCCAGGTTTCAGACTCAATTAGTGGGGATGTTTTTTGGTCTCCACAATACATGCTAATAGGGGGGGGGGCATAGCTAACAGTTTCTGTATTTGTGTAGAGATGAAGAACGAAGACAAGAAGATCCAGACCCTTCAACTGCTTATCCGACTTCTTCCGGACGAGAATTTCCACCTGCTCAAATCGCTTCTTTTCCTTCTCCATTCCGCTGCCCATTCTGCGGGTAACCTGATGACGGCGGAATCACTTGGCACCATATTCGCTCCCCATCTTCTGGTTCCGAAGAGGGTTATTTTTACTTTCGGACTTTTTACAACTGAACATTTGCTTATGTGTTTATCGTATCAAAGTCACCCATCTACTTACTAACCATGGTCGATGTGTGCTTAACTGCACAACTGTGGACCTTGCTTTTGTCATCTCAGACTCACTAAAAATACAGTTGATGTTACCACAGGACTAATAATTGTAACATTTTATTGTTTAATGCAATTATATTTCTTAAGCATGTAAGTAAAATCTTGTGAATATGTACATAGCAATTTTAAAAGTAGTACCGTGGTAGATGGTTATTCTTAGGCACTCTCAGTTTTACTTACATGCCTACTTACTTGCTTACTTACTTACTTACTTACTTACTTACTTACTTACTTACTACTTATAACCGTTACTGAGATTTTAGCTTATTAGCAGTTAAATTGGTAGTATCAGCTGTTCATATTTTAGCAGTTCATCGTGTGTGTGTGTGTGTGTGTATTTACCAGTTGGCGCCATCTGACTTTCACAAGAGAAACCAAACTTTGACACGAGTGGTTTCGTTTATGATCGAAAAAGCTCCGCTGCTCTTTTTCCTACCTGAAGCCGTCACGCAGGACATCCGGATGAGTCTACAGGATCTGGGAACAAGACGTGCTTGTGCTTCCACTTCGGATTTGGACAAGAAATGGCAGGTGTCGTCGAACCTGAGCGCCGACGTAAGAACTAACTATTTACCGTAGAACTTGATTTAAATGAAACGTAAAGGAAACCTCAAGTAGTGGAAATAAAATAAGTTCTGTATTACATTACGTTGTTTTTTACGTTACGTTATCTCAGGCGACAGAGGACTGCACCAAGGTCAACACAGTGGTTTCATTTGTCGATCGGGTGGCTTTGCGTCAAGCGGCCGCTGAGACGGACACCGTTCGTGCCCTCGGGGAGCTCTATGCTCACATCGCCAACCTGCCCGAGTCGTCGAAGAAACGAAAACTGCTGAAACAGGTTTTCCAGTCGCATTGGAGAGAATTTTGAATTTTTTATTACCATTCACTGCAGATTTTGGAGACAGCGTTAGAATTCTAATTCTTTGACTGAGATTTTCTATGCTCACATCGCTAATACATTTTAAATATTTCATGCTATAATTAGAGTTGCGGCACGTTACAAAACAGCTGAAGTGGGCCTCAGTTCCAAAATGAAAATGTCTGGGAAACCCTGCTTTAGACTGCTTAATAATACACATTTAGGATTTGGTTTTTCCAAACATATGAAGAAAAATAGTCATAGATGCAATACAGATTTACAGCCAAAGAGGTTGTCATATTAATAATAATTAATCAAATTATATATCTCTTAATATGACTCCAGGGCCTAAAATTAATTTAGTTTAAAGTATATTTGAAACGTCCACACATTACCAACATCCACTATAATCAACCTCTTTTGAGAGTTTAAAAGTAGGCCTATCCTGTATCTAATTTAAATATACTGATAAAAATACTCTTTTTTTGTATCAAAGATACTGATATAAGATACTTTTTTGTTTTTTGTATCTAGGATACGTATCTAGATACATGTATCTTAGATACTTAACAACACTGCATCACTTATTCATATTCATTCATTCATTATTCATTCATTCATTCACGCAATCATTCATTCATTCGTCAAAAGTAGGATACTTTTTCACGCATTGCATTCTCTTGACATCCTGTCATCCATGGAAAAGTATCGATTATTCTCTCCGTGAAATTAATTTTGAATAATTCTTCTGAAGATGTTGGAGCAAGGAGCAGCCCCGGTCGACTTTTTCATTGGCAAAGAGGAGGAAGAGGCGTCGACCGCAGCCGCTGAGGAGACCGTCGACCGGATCCCTGCAAGTGTTCGCGGCCCAGCGACCGTTGACGTTACGCCCTACAAGGACGGCGGAATGAAGGTGTTCATCCAATATGGAGTTGGAGAGGGTCGTTCGTCGACCCGTGACACCGTCTACATGCACCAGATACATACCAGATCCCTAGTTGACGGCAAAATGTTCGACTTGAACAGATACCGTGGACAAAGGTTCAAAGTCAACCTCGGCACAGGCATGCATTAACAAACAGTCTGAATTTATGTGCAGCCACTGTAGGTAGGTCTTACCATGAACTAAAATTGATCACTGCAGTAAAGTATTGCATGAATGCAAGTTAGTAGTAGTATGCACATTACCAGAATGACACATTTGAGCAGTATTTGAGCGACAGTGGATTTCAATACAGGAGAGGCCCTGCTAAACCAGCTCAAATCCAGTTATTATTATGTAATCTAGTCTGAGACTCTGAGTCTGATCTGAATGTTTTCAGGATGCAATCTCAACATTGTTTTACCATCAATCAATAGTTGTTTGAATGCAATCGGGATTCTGAATCGTAGGTTAGTTAGGGGTCATAATCCTGTTCCGTTGATATGCCCCTGTAGCGTATTACCTCTTCATCTTCCTGCCCAATCAGAGGAATACTTAACTGAGTGCTTTCAATACATAACAGAAGCCCTCCACACATTGACTGACTGCTTAGTAAGTAAGTTAAGTAAGACAAAATTAGTGTCAGATTTGTAATTAGAAATTTTCAATGAGTTGCATTCTATATGTGTTCTACTTAGGAATTATTTTGTTTTGCATTTTTCATTTTGTAGGGCAGGACTTCAGTGAAAGCCTTGATGAAGTCATAATAAGGAGTCAGTAAATTTGAATAATAATAATTGTTGTAGTTTCTCAATTGTTGACAATTATAATTTTTTTTAAATCTGCAGCCCCACCATAAAAGCTGCTAGTTGCAGTGAGTTCCTACTCACATATGAAAATAGCTTTTCTGTGCGTTGTGATTGTGCAGACGCAGCTCATCATCAAGACTCCATCAGCTACAGTTATTTTCATATAAAGCCTGCTGCCAAATGTTGGCTGTACTCGTCAATTTATCCATTTTGAGTCTTCTGTTTTTATATTCATGTTAATTTGTAGTCACAGGCATTTAGTGTCACAGTCACACTATTTTAGTTTTTTTATCAATTAATTATATGAAACAATCTATTTTATTGCTTTCCAAACCTATGTGTAGCCTTCACCCCTTCTGTAGCGGTACTGGCCGTCTACTATGCGCAAATATTATCATTATTAGTCATTCTTATGCACTTAGCATGAGCATGCATATGTTGTGTACACATGTATGCTCAGTTGCAGTTTGTATGCATAACAATGTGATCTTATACATTTCTTTATGATATGAATTAAATCAAATTTCTGTTTTAGTTCACGTTGTGGGCAAATGCAGAGATAGAGTGTTTGAGGATCGCGACGTGACATTCATCATTGGTGAGGGAGATGCGGCTGGGGTAACGGCTGGTCTGGAGCAGGTCGTAAGAAAGTCAAAGCTAGGCTCCAAGTCGAAAGCTATTGTCAAGTCAAAATACGCTTATGGATCCGAAGGCAATGCCGAGTACAATATTCCACCAGATGCTGATCTTGAATATGAAGTTGATCTGAAATTGGTGAGAACTTTATTCTGATTATTCTCTAATTACATCTTTGTTCAAAATGATTCATCAGTTAGACTTTATTTATTTAAATGTCTTGCTATGTTATGTTACCATGTTTTCAATCATAATTCACGCCCATGTACATTGTGCAGAAATTATGTAAGGATAATAACAATAGGGCTCATCCATATAGTACGTACGCAAAAAGGCATATTTTCAACTCCCCTCCCCCTTTGCACACAGCGTACATAGGAAAAGTCTCCAAAATCCGACCCCCTCCCCCTCAGTGCGTACGTACTATATGGATGGACCCATAGGTAGTAGGTATTTTTAATTTGTAGCAATAGTGTGCAGGATAAATGTGTGAGGGTGTTAATTAAATTAAATTAAGTTAATTAAAAGTTAACTTAATTAAGTTAATTAAAAGTTTTTTAAATGATGTTAGCAGTTTTTATACAGTCACCTTTTGGGGGGGGGCTTGGCTTGCCATTGAACCATTGGTTTCTTTACTTTCAAGTGCTATAAATGTCTCCTTAATGGGCTTTGGACTGAGAACATTGAGTTAAATGAATCTGAGTTGGCAATTTCTATGATTTATTATTTCAGGCTAAAAATGGGAATTTCATTTTTGGTTGTCCATAGAATGTTAATTTATATGAAAGTTCACCTAAGGCTTTATTAGAATTATGACGGATTGAAAGTGCAGCATCATTTTCTTCTGATTTATGGTGGGTTATTATAACAATGGATGAAACATTGATATGACGCGGCAAGAGCTGGTTGAAAAACACCAGCAGAGTCCAATATTTATTTTTAGAAATTTTACTAAACAGTTAGACAGATGGTGTTATTGTGCTATTATGATTTCTTTGAAACTGCTATAGTGCCACCACAGTCCTTCAGTGGAATTTAATTTCTAAGATATCTTGTTCAGTTTTGTTTTTAAATCTATGATTGTTCTGCATTGTTTTTTCGCATAAAGATTGAAAGATGACTTGTAATCCATGAATAGTTGAAGATTAGATGCTTCTAGGCACATTTCTTGGCCTTAGTTTTATGCAACTATGATAATTGTAGTTAAGGATGTGGAACCTATCACAATGGCAGCTCCAGGATTTGGCAAGTGGGAGGGGGCCTTTGGGGTGGCAACTTCTAATCATGGGGGCCAACCATTTGTTGTTATTTATTTATTTATTTATTGACAATTTATATAGTGCAGTAGCAATAGACAAGGCTAAGGCCTACAACAAGAGCGCTTAACACAGTTCATATCCAATATTAAATAAATGTGTCTTCAAATTTCAAATGAAAAGTCCAGCTGAGACCGCTCCAGTCACATTGTCTGGAAGAGAGTTCCACAGGGCGGGATTCCCCCGCATGAATGATCTTTCCCCAAACTTAGGGGTCTTGTTAGGTATGTAGTAGTAAGTATATGGTCCCAACAGGGGGGCCACTAAGGGGGCCAGGCACTCAATAGGGGGCACGCCCCCTGGGCTCCCCCTGTGGAGCCGCCACTGACCTATCAATGCTCTGGGCTATAGTGCAAGATAATATGTTTCATTCTTACAGATTGTTAAACCTAGTGAACGTCATTTAGAAGGTAATGGTTCAAACTCTGTGATTCGAGGCAGAGTTCACATTAATAGATGATCATTATGTGGCATTAATTGTGACTAGGGATAACAAATATTGTCCCTTTTAGGGAGAACGGGTTTGCTGGCCAAATCAGAATTGTTTTACATTTTCTTTTGGCCTAGGCACTGACAGCTTCACTTCAGATGAATGTGAAAATAGCCTCATGTGCGTTATTGAATTGCATCGTTCCTTAAGTGATTTTTGTTAATGTTTTGTTGATGTTAAGCTTAAGGATTCATGGCAGTTGAATATAAAGGAGAAATTGGAAAATTCTGAAAATCTGAAGAATAAGGGAACTGAATTCTTTAAGGTATAATACATAATTTAGTTTGATTTTTGGCTCTACATGAAATAACTGTACATAAAACGTTAAAAATATTACTTTTGTGATAAAATTGAACTTTCTGTAACATGGTGGTTGTACTTTGCAGTGTGTATCTAAGGAGTTTCTAAACTTTTCAAGTTGCTAGCTACCTACAGGTACTTAATTTTTATTGGAACAAATTGGCAATGATTTCTTATTTGATTTTAAAAAAAGTCTTTTACTTTGTTTCTATAGATTGGTAAACTCAAACTGGCAATCAGTTACTATGAAAAAATTTTGGAATACTTGAAAGATGAAGAGAGACTCGAAAACGAAACAGAAATGAACTCGCGTAACCATCTCCTTCTCGCAGCTCACTTGAACATGGCAATGTGCCATCTCAAGATGAATGATGACATTGAGGCCTGTCATGCATGTGACAGCGCACTTATGATTGATCCAAGAAATGAGAAAGGATTGTTTCGCCGAGGAAAGGTTAGAGACAGTTTTATACCTATTGTAAACATATTCTCCAGGCATAATTTTTTTTCTATGATCTATGATTTTTCTTCAGAAGGCATTTTGGGAAAATGATGTTAAAGTGTGATTGGAATTGACTTTATAAGAAACCGGTGCATATATGAATTAAGCTATTACATAGTACATTGGGTTTTTACTGTATAATTTTGTTAAAATAGACTTGGATATAGCAAGCCTTTAATTCTCTTTAAAACTGTTATTACTGGATTCTGTTTTAGTGTTAAGCCAGTGATTGTTTTAATGACAATACATTGAATTGTATTTGGCAAATAGCAACTTTATGATCTCTTTGATTGGTCAAAGGTACCAGTACTGGTGTTTTAACATTGTCAATATTATATACATGCAAATGGTCATATATTGTGTTTTAAAAGTTCTGCTTAAATTATTGATAAAGGTAAAAAAGTAAAGTAAGTAATATAGATATATATACATATATACATACATCACGATACCTGTACCCTATATACAGATTATACACGATATATATATAATATATATATCGTGTATATAGGGTATTGTGATATCTGTATATAACTATATATACACCACAATATCCTATCATTAAGAAATGGATCAGTCTTTCTATACATTTTTTATTCTCTTAGCTTATTCTGTTTTTTTTTGGTTGAAGGCGAACTTGAATTTACATAATTATGAAGCTTCTGTGGGAGACTTCAAAGCTGTGCTCGAAATGGACCCTCAGAATAAAGCAGCAAAGAATCAACTGGCGATTGCCACACATAAAATAAAACGCATGATAGAAAACGAAAAGAAAACCTATGCAGGAATGTTTGAGAAGTTTGCTAACGAAGATGTCAAGGTTTGTTCATGCTGATAATACACATAAGCATGCATTTTATATGAAGTAGACTTTCAATGTCATGTACCTTACTATAACAGACCTCTGAGTATAACAGATGAGGTCTGCAGTTTGTTGACATTGTGAGTCAGTTAAAGTAGACTTGGTTGTAGCTATCCAAAGATAGTAATAAGTAATTGAAAAAAGATAGTAATAAGTAATTGAAGAAAGATAGTAATAAGTAATTGAATGCCAGGATTTTAATATGCTGGCATTGGAAATATTAACATAGAAGATGTTTTATGTATAAACACTAGGAATGTACTTAATCTGAACAGGAATTGGAACTGGGATTGTAAAAAGTGAAGACAGAGAAATCTAATGAACCATGAATATTGTTGTTACTTTGAAATTTTCATGCCTGATGTGTAATGTGAATTCAAAATATTGCAATACAGTAGCTAAGTAATGTTTGTCGTTTTTTGGCAGCAGTTATTAGGGTGTTCTTCAACTGGTGCACTTGCTAAACATATATACATGTGCCAATTTCTAATCACACTTTTGAAAATAGGAAAATAATGATTATTTAAAAATTGTACCAAGACCCCTTAGAAATGTCTGTGATTTGTGGGATATAACGTCATGTAGTGTCTTGGGCTGAGCGTTTTCCATTCAAATGAGATTCTGGCCATTACGAGTTTGTTTTTCACAAACTACAATGTACACCAAACACTAAAGTTGGTGTCTAGTGCATTATTGTCATTCAGTAGAAATCAGAATTGAATTAAATTTCATTTTTTGTGTTAGAGTTAAGTAATATGCGCTGATTGTGTAAAGTTAACATCAGCAGTTTTCTTTTAAAAAATTATTTAAACATTTTTATACAGAAAACTGGCAAACTTCAGATATGGAAAGATGGAGACAAACAGGAGAACAAGGCAGAGAATGGTTCTCAAACCGCTCCAACTGAATCTGACAATCACTCTGCTGCAGCAGCCCATGATAATGAATGACAGTCTGTCAATCACTAGTAGTTTTCCTGTGTTCCTGACAAAAGTGAACTGAGGAAATGACACTGATTTCACAAATATTTTGTTTTCTTTGTGTTTTTTAGTAAACCTTGTCGATTCTATTATTTATTATTATTATTATTTTAGTTTTAGTTTTCCTCCCTCCCCCCTCGGTTTCAGTATCAGGAGTTGTCAGTCTGCCCTCACTCCTGAACTCTTATACATACATGTTTTTAGTAAAACTTATCGCTTCTATTTATTATTATTATTCGCTTTTCTATATTGCATATTATTAAAATAATTATCCTCGTGCTGCTGTTTTTGCTTGACATTTATCATGTGTTTGATGGGTTATGAAGTCAAGGTTAAGGTTAAGCAGTTAGGGCTAAGTGTATCAAATGGAGTGAATGCATGATCAAAGAATATAGAATGATAGTTGATTTTGGCTGTTGACACCATTCAATCTAAAGGACAAATTTAGGTTTCTCTTTTACCAGATTTACCAAGTGAATTTTTGGCTGAATGTTATGAAATCAGAAGGAAATCAATGCCAGTATGTATGTATGTATGTTTTGTGTGCATGTATGTATGCATGTACGTACATTGGTCAATTTACATAGCATCATAAGCATAGCAAAGCCAGGGTGCTTGGAGGAACAATTTCTCAATGGCAAAATCAATGGCATATGGATAATTTTGCAGTCAATCCAATTCATTCTCGAGTAGGTTCACTATGGTGAGCACCATCTTCATTCATGGAAACTGTAGTTATGAATGGTCCAATGTAGTTCCTGAACATAATGAACGTGTTTAAATTGGAGAGACGACCCTTGCAATTAGCTATTGCAGGGGTGTAGGACTCAACCCAGCAGATGGTGCACAAAGTTCACCTGTATCATCTTCGCAGGTTGAAGACATAAGTAGGCCTACAGGTATGGTACACTGGAGTGTGTGAGGAGGCTGGTGTGCTATAGCAAACTGAATGGTTTAGGCTGGCAACCATAGCCACAAAACGTGGTTGGCAACGATGATGTTTTTGTTTTCATGTAATATATATTTTCACGCCAGCCAGTTCACTCATTGAAAGAAATCAAAGAACCTTTCCAAACGATTGTAATTCATTCATTGATTAGCACTAAATTTCATTTCGTCATGAGAATTCTAAATAAAACATTTCAATTGTCTGCTAAACCAGACATACATCACACAGGGGGGATTCTCCAAGTATTTCAGAATATTCTCACTTTAAAAAACACATTTAAGACGACCATCCTGCCCCCCCCCCCCCCGAGAGCATAATCTGGCCTCACCCCTATAAAAAATAATAACAATTCACCCCCAGACATATGTTATAACAAGCCAGGAATCATTTCTTGCCAAACCATTCATGCCCCAAGATGCCCAATCATCAGAAGTTAACTCAGATCAGAAGAAATAAACCCTTAGCGGAGGAAAGTCGATCTACTGCCCAGCGTGAAAGAAACCTGAATTTTAAAATAATTTACGGGCGACCAGTTCGGAGATTTCGCGAATCGCGCCGTGCACAGATTACAGGCCTATCTTATCTTGCTTGTTGTAATTTTCTCGTACAGGAACCAAAGTGTGCAATAACAGACTTGAAACAAAACAGGGTGAATGGCGTCGCACGCGTGCGCGACACTTTATACGTTCTCGATCTCCCCAATGTTGACGCGCTCCGAGTTGGCGCAGACATTGAATCCGAGTATGCTGCTGTCCACTTTCTGCATCTTCTTCTTCTTCTTGCCTCCCTTCGACTTTTCGGCCGCGTCCCTTTCGGCGTTTTTCTTCTGGCCGATGGTGGCCGACCCCGGAGGGGCGGAGGAGGAGGTGGTGGTGGTTTGTGGCTGCTGGAAGTGAGCTTTTCCGGTCAAAGCGGATGGTGCTGGTTGCATGGAAGCAGTTGCTAGTTTCTCACCCCAGACAGTATCCTAAAAATGCAATGTAATATAGGACTTATATAGTGCAGAATGCAACATTTTCAGCTAAATATGATACGACTAGATACATTGGATACATATCATTGGATACACTATGATATTAGGGTTCTACAAATGCAGCAACATGGACTGGCTATTCAGACTAACAATCCACCAGTCGAAAGCAAAACTCTATTCCACTAAATAGGCATGTAAAGAACTTGTAGATTTCAGTTGCCCAGTTAGAGAAATAAAATGTTATCATCAACTGATTCAATATTCCAAAGCTAGCAGCTAACATAATCATCACATTTCAAACATAACTCCAAATAAACATCATAACACTACACTGTGCTCAGTGTTGGAGTTGTGAAATTTGAGCTGGGTGGGGGGAGGGAGGGTTGAGGACTGAAATTCAATCCATGACAGAAACTGCATGTACCAGATATGAGATTTTTTGGGGGGTTGCAAAGTTAGCTGGGGGGGATCAACCCCCCAATACCCCGGCAACTCCAACCCTGAAGTCTGTGCTTAAGTAATAGATGCTTGTAATACTGGTCAAAAAATAAATTCACAGTGTAAATTTGGGGGTAACTTTTGATGGTCGTTGCAAACCGTTCTCATAAGAGAATTCTAAATTTTGTGGGTCCTGCTGACAACTACAAAATGGAGCACGGGTTAAATGCCCGAAAGCATAATATGCTAAAGGCAACTGATTGATAATTTAGTATTATGGCAAATTTCTACAGGTTTCCATTATCCGCAATTTTTCTATGAATGGACTCGAGAACCCAACCTCCGTTGGTTTCTGCTTTCCCGAGCTCTTCGCTCTGAGCCGTCGCTCGAGAAACTGCTGAGTAAACTCCCGCACCTGCTTCGACTCCCCCAAATACATCTGAACGTATTCGGTTACCTACAGCACCAAAGAAACAAACACGTGTACGTTTAAACACCTAAGCCCCTCAAAATCACAGCATTTCTCACTCACCACCTCCCCATCACCAACGATGCCATACATGCAACAATTCTGCTCAAGTGAGTAGGGTTTGAATACCCTCAATAGACCGGTGCTAAATGGGTTTAAGTAGTTCAAAACTCATGCAAGTCGTTAACCCCTTACCTGGGGACCCCGGATATATCCGTTCATTTTACATTGAGTTACCGTTAAATACACGGTTAAGGGGTTAATCAAAACAACAGAATATTTCCAGCCCTATCGACCGCCCGTGGCCGGACAAAATGTCATGGGGACAAAATGTCACAGTTTAGGGTTAGAGTTACATTTTGTCCGTGACATTTTGTCCACTGACATTTTGTCCCCATGACGTTTTGTCCGCGGACATTTTGCCCTAGCACCTGACCATTACCGCCACCACTTAAAGTTCACATAATTACAAACCTCATCAGAGTTTACGCAATTTTAAAAAATCTTTTAAGTTTACATGATCACAAGCTTCTTCAAAGTTTGCATATTTATAAGCCTCTTCAAAGTTTGCGTAATTAAACATCTTTACAGTTTACATAATTACAAACCTCTTGTGGAGATTCAATGTCCTTCAGCAGGTCAACGAGAGTGGGAACTGAGCATTGAAATGAAACAAAAGCAATTTAGTAAAAGTTCAGAAACCACTTTCCCACCCCGTGAAAATCGCCTAACATAGATATCAAGCATTTACCTTACGAACAATCTCTAGGTTTCAATATCCACAGAACAGAAGAAGTTCAATCAGCCCATTTAATTCAATAAACTTCCCACATAACTCAGAGAAATGAGAGAATTTTCACCAAATTTCAACCTCATGTTTCAGCAGTCAGTTACTTCAACATATCAATCAAAATAAGCCCTCATTAGCAAGATTTCAGATAACAAAGGCCTTTGGCAAACATGAACCATCTTATCGGGACTAGCTGAGACCCAGTAGACTTTCTTCCTGTCCCTGAAGCCAAGGCACATGTTAAAAAAGCTTTACTGTACTTAAATTTACAGTCAAGGCACATGTTAATGGAGCTTTATTGTAAATTTGAAAGCACACATTAATGAAGTTTTACTATACTTAAATTTAAAGGCACACAGCAACAGAGTTTTACTGTACATAAATTTAAAGGCACACATTAATGGAGCTTTACTGTAATCAAATTTAAGGCACACACATTAATAGAGCTTTACTGTACTTTCAAACATATATAAAGGTACACTGACTGTCGACTGACGTCTGAAGACCGTTGAGAACCTTTTCGCACCATTCGGTCAAGTCATCTCGAACCTTTGTCACTTGAAACAGCTTCTGAACGACGTCCTGACATTGCAGCAACACCAAAATTAATCATCAAAGTAATCATGCAACGATACCTTACTAGAAGACAAGAGGGCAAAGAATGAGATTACACAGCAAGACCATAATGCGAACGAGTTATATGGGTGAAACATAGTGGTTTTCACACAGGGCAGACCCTACTGAACCACTCCAAACCCTGTTATTATTATTATTATTATTATTATTGCTTTTATTACTGATTTAGTAGCAAACCAGAAACAAACCATGAACTAAAACAGTAAAACAACGATGCTGTAAAAACACAGGGTGGTGCAAAAAAACCAGACTAGTCACATTAAGGTTTGTGTTTAATATAGTCCAGTTTTTTGTGCCACCCTGTATAGTCATATAGACACAATTTTCTACAATTCACTAAGTTGATAATAGGCAAATGTAAAGGTAGGTCCTGTACTCGAGTTCAAGTGCTGGTTTCCGACGCTGATCTCCGGTCTAGGCAAGCAGCGACGTAGGTGGTATGATCCATTAATCTGGGGTAAGTTACCATTGCTTTCCCAAGACCCACATTTTACCTCGCAGCTTAATGCTGCTCCTCATTTTACAACTGCCCTCTAGTGAGTAAGGCCGAGTCAACCTAAGGACTCCTGCGGGTATCGAACCCGCGGCCTTCTGCTCTATCGAATTCTGCCAATTCTTCTTAAGCAATAAAAATTATAGCAGATAACTGAGCAGCAAAATTTTTGGTCCAAATCTTCTAGAAATTAAGTTTATGTGCTAATTCACTCACTATTCAAATGGTTCTTTCTAAAATGATCAGCAACTTATTTTTACATTAAGCCAAGTGGGTACAATTGATTCATCAGCATAAGACCTAGTAGGCATAGTATCAAAATAATAACATCAAAGATCATTATTCAGATAGAGAATCAAGAATATAACTTAAAGATTTTAAGTTTAAATCAATTTATTCTCTGATGTAATAAAGTAAATATTTAACTATTCCTCAAGACAAGATTTCATAAGAACACCTCAATCATTTGATGGACATAGAAACTGTCTTCAGAAACATTATTTTGGAGCATTTTACCACCTCCTCCTTCTTGGTCTTTGACGTCACTCTTTCGGCCTTTGCTGCACCAGATGACTTTTTTCCCACATGAGTGGGTGCAGCAGAGGGGAGGGCTGGAAACTGGGAACTACTGAAAATCAACAACAACATCTACTTGTAGGAAGGTTTGCATAGCTCCCAGGGCTAAGCTCAGTTATATAATGCAACAATATCATCACAAGTAACAGTATAGATTTATCACTAACATTGTGTTAAAAGAAGTGTCCACATACACACGTTCATGTTATACGAGTGAATATACGGTAGAAGTTCTTTATAACGGGATTGGTTATAACAAATACTCGGTTATAACGTACCACAATGTATGTACAATGTACACAATGTACACTAGGAACATCCCAGGAAACTTGGATCTGTGGAAAGGTTGCCCTTTTATCTACTCACCTGTCAGGTGGTACGGAAGATTTCTTCTTTCCGGCAGGTTCTGCAGCAGGAGTCCAGGTATTTCTGGAAGAATTTCCAGCCTTGTTCCACTGGACTGCCGGCTGAGCACCGGCTTTCCAGCCGGAAGAACCTCCGAACGGAGCTTCCGCCACCTTGGTTGAAAGCAGGTGAGACTTCTCCGGTTGACTGCCTCCCTCCCGCAACTGCTTCTCCTGCTCCAGCTGGATCTGAAGGAGAGACGGCACCGACTTTGCCTCTGGTTGCGGCCTAAGAGTTCAAAGGTCATCAAAGGTTATACCTGTCGAGTTGCCGGGCGAGCATAAAATAACACAAAAGTTACAATTCCAAGTAACACCCCAAGCAAACCTGGTTACAAAGCAACAAAATCATACAATTGATGTTCAGCTTTAACCTTAATATTTTAAATATTCAAATAAATATCTAAATAAATTAAATCACGTTTCATATTCAACATCATAATCAAACAATTTACAATAATCTACAAATTCAACAAAGTCTATTACTTCTTAATATATTTCCATAGCTTCAAAAAACATCAGCATTAGAATTACAAGAAATGGCCATCATCAGTTCAATGTATGTAATCTGCCATCTACCTTCATCTGTCAAATAATACCTGCAACACTTTTATTTTTGCCAAAAAATAATTAAAGGTACATAAAGAAATAACCACATTGTCTCCAAGGTATATCCCTCAATCCTCAGCCGCATAGAAAGGTCAAAACATTAACCCTTATTCAAGTAACCAGTACGTCCTACCGACGATAAACCCGTGGTTTTAGAACCATTAACGATCACCATAGGGTTAAAAGCTTAACCCGTTGGCCCTGTAAGATCAACATTTCTGCCTTATAACATGTAGGTTATAACGATTACTGGGGGAACGGGGTTAACAAGTCCAACCTTGGCGCAGTCCAGATGCTGTTGGACTGCTTGGATTGCTCAAACGGCGCGGCCGCCATTCTCTGTCTTTCCATGTATCGGTGCTGTTCTTCCAGTTCCATCTGTTCGGCCTCCTGGATCTCGGAGAGCGTCATCCAGTCGGAAGAGTTGTCTTTGCCAGACTTGCCACAGGCGTTCGACCACGCCGGTTTGGCCGACTGTAGAGCCTGTGGAAAAAAAATTGGAGATCGGAGGAGAACTTTATGGATAATCCGGTTGAAATGCAGGAGATCTGAACCCAGAAAAGTTATCTACATAACGTCGTGAAACACAACCAGTAAGTAATTTTTAAAATGAGAGAATAATAAAGTTAATTATTGTTCGTTTAAAATTTAAACATCAGATTCCACGTTAACGCAAACCTTTCTTTCAGCCTCTTCCCTCTGCTTGGCCTCGGCCTCGACCTTCTGTCTGGCAGCGGCCTCGAGCTGCCCTCTGGCCTCGGCTTTTTGCCTCGCCTCGGCCATCTGCCTGGCGGCCTCCAGTTCGGCCAGCCTCCGTTTCGCTTCGGCTTCCTTCCTCAGCTCCTCTTCCACCCTCTGCCTCTCCCTCTTCTCCTCTTCCAGGCGCAGTCTGTCCCTCTCCCGGCGCTCGTTCTCCTCCTTCTGCCGCGCCAGCTTCCTCTCGCCTTCCAGCCGCTCCGCCTGCAGCTTCTCTTCCATGATGCGACAGTCGCGCTCCATCTGTCGCTGAAGCTCTTCCAGGTGCCGGCGCTCCTCCTCCAGGCGCTGCTTCTCCACCTCCACCCGCCTCTTCTCCTCCGCCAGCCGCTGTTCCTCGTCCGCTTTCCTTTGCCGGTCGAGTTTCTTGAATTCCTCCAAACGCTGCAACTTTTCCTCGTGCTCCTACAAATTCAACAAACAAAGGAAGAGAGTTAACGACAGAATTCTGCTACATTACATTACATTACAGACAAGTATGTGGCATGTATATGTAACTTCTGACACAGACTCTTACACAGCGCATGACTCACACACTTAACAACTCTTTCACTTTCTCTTTCAATTTACTCAGCACTTTGAAGACAATGCACACAAGTCATCAGCCTCAACTGCTATGCATATCTCCGTAATTGGAAATCAAATTATAAAGTGCATTGATTCTGCTCGCACTTAGCACTGAATTCAATAAATACTTCACCTTTTCCAACACAAGGAACTGCAACTTCTCTATCTGCTCAACTGTTGGAGGCTTATTTGTCTCACACTTCGAAGATGCGCTAATCTCGTTTGGAGCTGTGACGTTTGCCGCCGCTACTGGAACTAAAACAAGCAAATTTCTTTTTTAAAAACATAAATAACATCATATTTAAATTGCTTCCAATTTACGTCAAATCCACCAAACAGCCACGGTAATTTAAAATTAGTGACATGCGCTAAACTAAATACAACATAGTACTCTATACTAAATGGTCCACATTATTTTCAAATTACCAATAAAAATGTGTCACATGTACATAAGTTCAAGTTGACTTAGTTGATTTTGTGAGTCAAACAAATATATAGGC
The DNA here is from genome assembly GCA_018105865.1 of Metaphire vulgaris. Lineage (NCBI taxonomy): Eukaryota > Metazoa > Annelida > Clitellata > Crassiclitellata > Megascolecidae > Metaphire > Metaphire vulgaris. The sequence goes on from CM030852.1 coordinate 1,402,450, forward strand.
TACTGTCATAATAAGTGTAAATATATCATTATATATCCATTCAGTGAAATTACTTCTATATACCTAAAATCTATCACATCTTCAAACAGTACAACTACAGTACATGCACTTCTAAGTAATTATTCCCAAAAGGCACTATACAAATATCCTGCTATATCCCGTTACAGGCAAGCACTGTGGCATGCATATATAACTTATGACTTTGACTCTTCCTGATAGCAGCTAACGACTCACACTAAGCAACTCTATTTACATAGCACTTTGATAGCTATATACCAGAAACCAGCCTCAAGTGCTATACATGTAATTACAGGAAGTGCTGAAAGCAAATAGGACAATGGTTAAATACCTGCATTGACGGCGCTATTAACTGTAGAACTGGCTGCAGACAACTGCGACGACGGCAGAATATGGGCGCTCGAGCCGCCGGCCAAGAGCGCAGGATGGAGAAGTGGGTGGGCAGGGAGCGGTCCTAAGAGAGGATCAAACGGAGGTAGCCTGCAATGGAGCCAATAACAAACTGTGCTATCGATAAAACACAATTTCCAACTAAAACCTTAAAGGTAATGGTTAAAAATCTATTCTGACTACACTCGGATATGATCGAAGCCATAATGTAAATGTAACGTACTTGAGCAAGTTACAAGTTAGCTAATGCGGACATGAATTTTCACTACGATTCTCACGCTAAATAGACCTCTGATGCAGGTGTATTACTTAATAATGTCGCTAAAGAAGTCAATGATTGGTTGATTGATTGGTTGGTTGATTGATTGGTTGATTGATTGGTTGATTGAAATGAAAGGAAAGTTGGTATCAGTTAATGAATAGCAGTTGAGACAAAGCAAGCAACAAGTGACTTACATCACACCAAAACCTTCTTGAACATGAAGCGGAGGAAGTTGGTGCTGAGTCTGTTGTTGGTGATGCAACAGCTGTTGCATCTGTTGCTGATGAGCAACCTGCAGCTGCCTGCACACACACACACACACACACACAAAATGAATGTTAATTATTAATGGAATACAAAGGAAACAAATGGTCCAGCATCGTTGAAACTTTTCTCTGTCTATCTACAGTCAGTTGCGATTTCGTTCACTTCTTAACCCCTTAACCGTGTATTTAACTGTAACTCAATGTAAAATGGACGGATATATCCGGGATCCCCGGTTAAGGGGTTAAAATAACTCCTCAAGTCTTCAGAAACTGGAACCTTTTATTTTGAATAAATCATTTCCTCCATAGATGTAATGTCCCAACCCTGAAGCCCCTTGGGATATAATGACCCTGCCTGGCTGACCCCCTAAATCAGGGGTTTTCAAGTGGCGGCCCATGGACCAGACCAGGCCTGCCAAGGGGCGTGAAATGGCCAACGAGGATACTGAAATGAAAAATAACCTTTTCTAATACTTATGAAATATTTCTTTAATGACTTGTTTTCAACTTACTTGTTTTCTATTACTTATGAACTATATTTTTGAACCAAGAAAAAGATATGCCTGGCCCTTGGGCAACAGTACTAAAACAATAATATTTGGCCATTCATAAAATCTATTTGAATACCCACCCCCCCTAAATATTAGTGGCCATTACTGTTTTAACTTTAGACTAAGAATAAACTGCCATTGCAGTAATACTTTTGAAATCACTGTACAGAATCACAAAATTTTACTTACTTACTTAATCTTGTCAGTCATATAACTAAATAGCAAAACCGACTACTATGATGGCTGTCAATTATGGGGGGTGAGGGGGTTAACTGTGTATGACTGATGCCTGTTTTTTTTTTAAAGTCACAAATAATCCACATGATGAATAAGCAAAATGCAGAAAGCTCAACGCTCCAGTCACGTCTACATTTCAAAGTTGCATACTGAAATAACGGATTAAACTTCCAGTGGTTGAATAATGGTTGACTTGGACCTTCTGTCGTGCTTATTGCGCTATATAAGTTGTCAATTATATATAAATAAATAAATAAATGAAAATCTAATGGCATCCTCACCGGATGTACTCCTGTGGCAGAAGACCCTGCTGGTGTTGTGGTATGGCAACAAGAAGCTGATGCTGATGCAGCTTTCTCAGCTGCTCCAGTTGCTGCTGCTGCTGCTGTTGCTGCTGCAGCTGTTGTTGTTGTTGCTGCTGCTGCTGCTGGTTCAGCCCAGCAATAACTGGAGGTACAGCCGCATGTGGATTCTAAACAATATTATCAGACGCAATCTGAATGTACGTCCTGTACAATCAAACCAGCTTAAAGTCACATTCAAGGAAGCATAAAAGCCATAGCACACAGCTAAGGAAGGAAGTTAATTATCTCACCTGGATATTGCAATACGATAAGGAAATGATAAATAACAGATAACAGATAATGAATTGATAACTAAGATAATGTTGAGACGACACAAGAACAAGACACCAAACACTGTGACAATAATCAGATTTTACTATACAGAAGTAGCCATAATGTGTCTTCCATCATGCCAAATAAATAATTAATTAATTAATCAAGACCAATACAGTAAAACCTACTTTCACCACGGCAAAACTTAACTGGATTTGATCGCCTGCACTCCAAAATGTTTTTATATATTTTCGGTCTGAATTTTAAAAAATCGGGAAAATCAGTACCCTTGCTCACATTAAATAATGGAGAGGGAACACCGATCCTAGGTTCAAAAGGCACATATCCCAAAGCTTTGATCATATCCCCTACAACGAAACCACACAGAAAAACTACTCAACGCAACACAACAAAATGCAAAAGGTAAGGGTCCATCCATATAGTACGTACGCACTGATGGGGAGGTTGGATTTAGGAGATTTGCGTATGCACAGTGTTCGCAATGGAGGGGGGTGTCGAAAATATGCATTTTTTGGTGTACGTACTATATGGATGAGCCCTAAACTAAAACCAGTGTCACCTCTGCCCATAAAGACAATAAATATATCGATTGTTTCCCACAATTAGAACTGGAAAATTTGAATCATACAATGCAGACCTGGACCAAAGCTTCTCAATGTTTGTACGCCCCTCGAAATTAGTGAACTTCTATAGAGATCAATCTCAGTATCACTTATTGTTCGAGTGAACTTACCAAGACGGCAGAAATCGCCATCGACATTGCATCTGACTAGAAGGTTCATGGTGAAGTACCCGGTTCGAAGCCATTCGTTCATTTCCGCATTTGTAAACGGCCCTGCAGGAAAAAATCAAGGATTGATGAGCTGAGAAACATTAAATCTAACACGTCATTCCTCTCGTTTTGACAAAAGTAAGCAAATTCTTAAAACCAATCCAGAATCAGGGAAGGTTCTTGAAGCCATGCGCTAAGTACAAATGCATCAGTTCATATCTAAGCCTCACCAAACTTCACCAGCAAAGTCATGCAGTGCATTTGAAAGTTGGCAAAACGAGGACAACAAAAACGTGAAAATGACAACAAGAAAACAACCGGTCAGATGAAGACAACAAGAAAAACAACAACTGGCAAAATGAAGAACATAAACAACTACAAGTATAAAACAAACAGTAGCAAAAGAATTCCAGATATAAATAATGAGAAACAAAACAATAATTCATAGTCAAAAGAACATTGCTCTCCAACATAAACTGTAAAGTCTATTTCAAGTAAAACCCAAAGCTAACTCCAGCATCAAATTGTTTGTAGGCAGATGTTTTACTAGCGGTACTCGCCCTGTATGTCGCCCTGTGGATCCTTGTAGTACCACTGATCTTCTGCGAACTCCACTTTCGGCAGATCGCCCCCCGCCTGTTGCCCATCTCCCGGAGCCTTTACCTCGCTTTCCCCGGTCCACTTCGTCACAAAGTCGACGACGTCGGCCGGAGCGTTTCTGAGATCCTGTTCCGCCATCGACGCCAGAATGTCGCCCGTCCGGTTGACCCTGCCGCCCCGAGCGACCTGACCCCGGACAGCCGCCCCGGCGGCATCGCCCAGTTCGCACCCGGCGCCATCTACTGTCCTATTATTTACACTGTCGATGGGCAGGCACTGCGGAAAGATGCCAAAGCCGTGCGACGCGGGCGCGGCCGCGCCCGAAGACGAGCCGAGCGTCGCGCCGTTCGACCGCTGGCCGCTCGGGGACATCTGCTCCTTCCGCGAAGACAGCGGCAGTCCACCCATCTCCACCGCTGAGAAGCTGCTGCTACAAGCGCTTCCACCGGGCGGTGGATCGCATGGCAACGACTTGCAAAGCTTAGCGTCGGAATTTTTCACGGCAGACGACGCGGTCTCGACGTCCGCATTTTCTACGAATTTCTTCTGAAACCAACAGCCATCAAAAAAGACAAAATTATTCTTTTCTGCCTCGGACAAGATAAAAATATATATTGCACAATGCAAGTCTAAGCCTAGAAGCCTTGAGGAGCTTAGTGAGGTAAGCTTTGAGAGTTTGGAAAGGACTTTACTTTACTTAAAGAAACACATGTACACATTGAAATCCTTTACATTACAATTAAAATAAACAAATGCTGTCAGGAACATTATGAGGAATATTTTCAACTTGTGCCCACCTTGACAGGTAAAAATGCCCCGCTAGCATCAAACGTTCCAACACTTTCGACTTCGTTCGGATTCGTCATGCTCCATTCGGGCAGACCACCTGGGGGAAAAGACCCAGACAGTAATGGCTGATTAGATAAAGTGCCCCAAATGCATTGAATCTGAAGGCTGCTTAACCCTTCGACCACGGCAATCTGCATAACCAACAGGTTATGAAGCCGAAATATCGGTCTTCCGGTGCGAAAAGGTTAACGTGAAGCTGCACGGGAAGTAAACCTTACAATGTAATGTCCTCAAAATCAAAGCAGCTTGTGATGACTCAGCAAAAATTATCAAGTCACACATAATCACTATCGACGGCTGAAACCGACAAAACCAAAATGCAAAGCAAAGATATTTTCAGTCTTGTCCTTAACCCCTTAACTGAGGATCCCGGATATATCCGTCCATTTTACATTGAGTTACAGTTAAATACACGGTTAAGGGGTTAAATAAAAAAAAGACATGGCAAAAATAACTGTCCTATGACCACCACCACCACCACCACCACAACCCTTACTCTAGTGTCAATTTAGAAAAAAAATCCCAGAAAATCAACCAACTCTGAGCGGATTCTTCGTCAAACGACGCGGACCCAGAACTGCGCGAGCGCTCGTATTCGATCTTGCGCACAGCCTCCGTCGGAGGCCGGCCTCCTCGCCTCAGGTCGTCAAAGTCATGCTGGTCGACGTGGTCGTTGCGCGACTCTCTCCAGTTTTTAGGACCTGCATGAAAACACGAGCACAAAACAGTCGCCAGTGCATCAGCCCAAAAAAAATAAGTGAAAACACCATCAGAATGACTTGTCACTCGTCCCAATATATACACTAGTGCCAGTTTATATTCAAGTCATGCTTATTGATGTGCCAAAAACCACAAATTAGTCAAGTGACTCAAGTCCAATAATGCTACACAATAATAATAAATAATAATAATAATAATAATAATAATAATAATAATAATAATAATAATAATAATAACAGAGAATATAGCTATGATTTAAGTGACTGGTAAAGAAAATAATAATAATGTTACAACAATGTTACACAATAATGTGACAACAACAATAACAACAACAACAATAACAACAACAATAATAATAATAATAATAATAATAATAATAATAATAATAATGTTACAACAATAGCAACAATAACAACAACTCCTATAACAACAATAACAATAACAACAACAACAACAACAACAACAATAATAATAATAATAATAATAATAATAATAATAATAATAATAATAATAATAATAATAATGTTACACAATAATGTTAGTAATGTTAAACACAGACCTGTATTTGCTATGCAAAGCAATGATAGTGAATGAAATACAACACAACAGATCAAACAAAACCAACGTAGGACACAAAACCGTAATCTCGTCAGGCAATATTTACGACTTACCGAATCGATCTTTGGCGTCGTAGCGCCGATCTCGATCCGGCTTTCGGAAGTCAAGCTCGTCATCTTCGTGGTGCTGACGACTCTCCCGCCAACTCTCCGTCGATATCGACCGAGAAAGTTCTCTCGAGGATAATCCAGAAGAACCGTCCTCGGATGATATCCCGTACGCAGAATAACCCCTTTCAAAGCCTCTCGTTCCTCTGCAGATCAAAGCATTCGTACACAGTTAAAATTATCTCATAAAAATGCCTATAAAAAGAACAATGACATCACAGCTTTGTAACGAAACGCAATGTATAGAAAATTTGTATAGCGCCTCTTCTGAAAATCATATGTTGCGATTATTGCTTTGTAGAGTTGAAGTTTCAAAGTAGGCATCATTTATATGGTCAATGCCAAGACAGTAAAATTGATAATGCAGCTCTTCTATAAATTTCTGGCCCAAAATCAAGGAACTCTCTTCCCTTGGCTGTCAGACCTTCCAAAGGACTGAGCAGTTTCATAACTAGACTCTCTTCCAGTTAGCATTTCCTCCATAGCTCTGTCTCTGTTTCCCACTGACCGATCTCTGGAATGACCTGGTCTTTTGCGGATGGATTTAAAGTACCATCGACTGATACCTTTAGAGTATCAGAACTGGTGCTAAAAAAAGCATAATCATTATCTTTATCATTTTTCAGTACGAAGTAGTCAAGAACTTATCAAAAATATTAGCACATACACAATATTTTTTATTTAGTAATCAGAAAAATGTCCTAGGGTGTTTCATGGATTGTGAAAATACCTGTCATCCCAGGTATCTCTTGTTCTCATCTTTCCAGGACCATCTTCATCGCGACCTCTACCTAGAAGGAACACCTGAGAAATAGTAAATTCAAGAAGCAACACCAAAAGCATTCATTGGGCCTTCAATGTTAACACTAAACCTCCGAAAACGAGAATACACGGTTACATTGCTTATAGTTACAAAGTATTTAGCAGTTTAAGGGTTAACTGACATGTTCACCTGCTCTTGTAATTTATGACTACAGTGCTATACAAATCATACTACTTCTACTACTACTACTACTGCTATTACTACAACTACTACTACTACTATGACTACTGCTACTACTGCTGCTGTTACTACTACTACTAATAATAATAATAATTATTATTATTATTATTATAAATAATATTCTATTTCAGCATTTGTTTTACATCTTGACCAAAATTATGTGCTCCCTAAATAGATGTGCTTCCTAAATTAAAAACATTGTTTATATTCGCTCAATAAAATAATTTATCAGGTGGAACTCAATTTTAAAATCACCAAGTGTCATGTGATAAATCATTTCTCCAACAGCGTACAATGCCGCGTTGTTTACAACCAAAGATAAGTAAAAATTTTATAAGAGACAGAGAAAATCAACTCGAATGAGAGCAGCATCGATCACCTACACAAACTGTCCGTTACACTTACACTTACATTACATCAGGCCACAGAATCAAATAAGTAGTAAGTAAGTCGTGAACCATACCTCTTCCTCGCCCTTCACCCCTTCCTCCGTGAATGGAATTAGTACCCCGCCCCATTGAACGCATCATCGGTGCGCTATTGACGCATTGAAGCAGCAAACTCTGAAGCACATAGCACAACATATAAACATATGCTGAACTACCATATGTTGAACTACTACCCTATGCTGAACTACTACCATATGTTGAACTACTACCATATTTTGAACTACTACCATATGTTGAACTTCTACCACATGTTGAACTACTACCATATTTTGAACTACCACCATATGCTTAACTACCACCATATGCTGAACTACAACAAAACGACCTGAATGATTACAAGCATTATTCTACTTCATATTTTTAAATATTAGAAATAATAACTAAAGAAAGAAAAACCACAACGTGAATATTCTGCCACTAGTTCATTATAGAAAATTAATTCAGAAATAGCTTACAACTTCTAATGCAAGCCAAGTTTCTGGCAGAGCCTAGGTCTCCAACTCAAGCCAGAGGAAAAGTAATTTCTTTTAATAGAAGTGGGAGGGGTTTGTATTGAGAGTTTTACGCTCTACCTGAGTGATTTATGAAGCCCACCTGTTCTTCCTTGGACATTGGTTCCAGAGCCAGAGGCAGCAGCGACTTTTTCGACACGATGAACGACAGTTCCTTCAATTCCGCTGGTACGTCACTCTGCGCCACGTACAGTACCAGCATTTCCTCCCTCCCGTACCGGTGCTCCGCTAGTTTATACCGCGTTCCTGAATAACTGGAACCAGTGCCCGACGGACCACCGGAATCTGTCCCGGTCGATGTCGATGACGACGACGACGTTACCGATCCCGTGGCACCGGACGCCAGAGATCCACTTCCTGTCAAGTTACGAAGCCTACAAAGGCAAGGCAAAGACTCAGTAACAAGAATACAAAATCCTGAGATAAATAATACATGACTAGATAAACAGGTGTTTCAAATCTTGTTACTCAAGTATGGAATAACTTGATTATAAATACATTTAAACAACTGATTAATTGAATGATTGAACAACTGACTGATTAACTTTTTTGTTTATTGATTATCTGACTGATTGACTATTTGACTGATTGAATATTTGAGTGATTGAATATTTGACTGGTTGACTCTGACCGAAAGAATATCTGACTGACTATTTGACTGATTGAATATCTGACTAGCTTTTTGACTGATTGAATATCTGACTAGCTTTTTGACTGATTGACTGACTATTTGACTTAATGATTGATTTTGGCCAATTTACTATTTGACTAATTACCTAGTTGACTAACCCCTGATTGACTGACCAACTGACCTGATTGTGAATGAATGACTATTTGAATTATTGTCAATCTGATTGATAAAGAGATGTTAAAAATCAAAATACCATTCAGGGCCAAAGTTCAAGGTTGCCATTATTCAAAATTATCACTGCAATTCCAACAAACAAAATCTGAAACAGAAAAAACAAAACAAAATTTTGCTCCTCTGTTGAAAGCAGACTGCCATCATCACCTAGTCTTATAATTAGGAGTTAAGGCATGGCATACATTTCCTACTTAATCACATCACAAAGTACTTGCAATAATTCATTACTGATTAACTTTTACTGTTAACATAGTAAAATTACACCACACAAACTCTTTTTATTACACTGTCTAATAAACACAAGTTTGATCAAATAGCTCAAATTCTTTGGTCAGAACTCGACAGAAGATTTATAAAATTCCTATTCCCAAAATCTACCTTAGGCTGTAGTCCATTCTTTAGAAATTTGCAGCCTAAGTCAACAAAACTAATTTCAAACAAATTTTACTCCAAAATTAAAAGTTTTCGCAACTCAACATTCAGTGGATCGGCGTCCAAATAATATTCCAAATTCCAGCGCTAACTGCCAAATTTCCTAAGCATCCTTAACCTCGCCCAAAGCGAATAATGGCGCTACTAAAATTCGCGAGTAACTACTAGCTACTACATCACGCCAGATAGGCTACGTTACGGCGAGGCGATAAATTCCCGTCTGTATAAACCAAATTCATATATAAAGACTCGAATCAAGGCTACGGAACGACGGTCGCCGGGACGGAAGGTACCTGAGAACGGTTGTATTAAGCAGAAGCTGACAGCTGCTCAGGATTCTCAATCTCTCTTATCAATAACACGGTCAACAAAATGGCTGATCACCTCAACGGCGACGACGACGGCGGCGGAGAACTAGGAGGAGACTGTCGCCGCTGACCGTTTTATAGAAAATACACGAGACAGATCTCCGTCGTTTCGTCATTCGTCATCAATCTCATCAACATCACATTGTCATCATTCGTTTCTCGTAGGAACTTCAACTTACAAGGCATTAGAAAGGTATATATATATTTTTTCTGCCGGGCTTCAAACGCTCAAGAGGGATCTGGCGTAGGCCATAGCAGTGGTTCTCAGACCCCTTTGCTGAACGGCCCACAATTGGATTTTTAAAAATTGCGGCTCACCTGTCAAATTAAGCAGTGAATGTGCTGATTATGGTGTTACAAATAACACGGAAAATTTCAGTTTAATTTGGGAACAGCCTATGCATTAGCTTTATAGAAATATGATGGCTGTCGCCTTCTAGGCGCCATAGAAGACACGTTAGGTGTTATAATATATTCACTCTATCAATTGGAATCGATGTACGAGTGTACGGTAATAAGATTTATTGTCTGACGACTGATTGACGGACTGATTGAGATTGATTCGTTCATTCAATCTACTCTGAATAAAATATGAAACCAAAAGTGGATAAAAGTAATATGTGGAGAGAGAAAAAGTGAAACTTATCGATTAGTTTCAACGTCCTAATAATGTCAGCTTCCTATTCTCCGTCGATAAACAGCAGAACGTTGGACATCTGATCAAACTGTGCGCGGATTTTCCATTGTGAAGTCATTAATAAGCCTATACTGAGAGTACATAGGCCTACAGGTGGTCAGTAAGCAGCAATTGAATTGGAAATGTTCCGGCTAAACACCAACAGCTTCCTTTTCATCTCAACTGTCGGCGTTCCACTCAGAAAGCCAGAAAAGTGGCCTCTAGTACTGAAGGCAAGTCCACCAAGGTCGCCACCGAACCAAGACCCCTTCTGCGCTGGACTCATATGTGCCGAAGATGGTACAGTTAATGCCGAGACCGCAAAATAAACTACTGATGAGTTAACGGGGTGAATTTGAGGGACGATGCACTCACATGAGCAGTTTTCCGGTTGGTCCGGCGGTCCTGCCCCTAGACGTGCATTTCTATTGGGCCTCAAGGATCGAGAACCTCACTTTTGAGAGGTTTCGATAGGAAAATGGGGAAGGAACAATGAAACTTCGTTATAACGGACTCGGTTATAACGCATATTCTGTTATAACGAACCGCAATATAGCCCACAGTCCCGTGTCATGCGCTGCCGCATTGGATGGCATTGGATATAACGTACATCGGACAGTGGCGGCTCCAGGATTTAGCAAGTGGTGGGGGGAGGCCTTGGGAAGGCAACTTCTGAGCATGAGGGTGAACCATTTGTTGATAGGTATGTAGTAGTAAGTATAGGGTCCCAACAGGGGGACCACTGGAGGGCCAGGCATTCAATAGAGAGCACGGCCCCCAGGCCCCAGGCCCCAAGGCCCCAGGCCCCCAGGCCCCCAGGCCCCAGGCCCCCAGGCCCCAGGCCCCCAGGCCCCCAGGCCCCCAGGCCCCCAGGCCCCCAGGCCCCCAGGCCCCAGGCCCCCAGGCCCCAGGCCCCAGGCCCCAGGCCCCCAGGCCCCAGGCCCCCAGGCCCCCAGGCCCCAGGCCCCAGGCCCCCAGGGCCCCAGGCCCCAGGCCCCCAGGCCCCCAGGCCCCAGGCCCCCAGGCCCCAGGCCCCCAGGGCCCCAGGCCCCAGGCCCCAGGCCCCAGGCCCCCAGGCCCCAGGCCCCAGGCCCCCAGGCCCCAGGCCCCAGGCCCCCAGGCCCCCAGGCCCCAGGCCCCAGGGCCCCAGGCCCCCAGGCCCCAGGCCCCAGGCCCCCAGGCCCCAGGCCCCCAGGCCCCAGGCCCCAGGCCCCCAGGCCCCCAGGCCCCCAGGCCCCCAGGCCCCCAGGCCCCCAGGCCCCAGGCCCCAGGCCCCAGGCCCCCAGGCCCCCAGGCCCCCAGGGCCCCAGGTGGAGCTGCCACTGACATCGGATGATCGGATCATATAACGTACTAAATTTCACAGACCCGCTAAATGCGCTATAACGAAGTTCTACTGTATTAATTATAGGTGTATGACCCCACTTTTAAAACCACTTTGACGCCATCGTCCGTGTGCCCCCTCTTCCCCGCCCCCTCCCAAAGACTGTGGAGTCGGACGTGTGTCTAGCGGAAGCAGCCTTTCGTCTTCAGAGCAAGTAGGAGGAAGAGGAACGAGACGACGAACAGGAGGCACGACCAGAACAGTCCGTGTACGACGTGGTACGCGGCGTACCGGCGCCTCTGGATCACCTCCGCCGGACGGACGATCGCAGGAGGAGGAGGAGGAGGCGGCCCGCCGGTCGCCCCGGCGGAGGCCGCCGTCGACGCCGCCGCCGCCCGCCGCCGAGACGCCGCCTGCAGGGTTCTCGACGCCCCGGCCGACGGGTCGACGGGGTTGTACCAGCAGGAGAACTCGGTTCCCACTCGGCCGTAGAGACGCCTGTAGAGCAGGACCGCCTCTTCGTTCTCCTGGCGAGAACTCCGGCACGGCGGGTAGACGGAACACTGCAGCAGCAAAAAGCCACGCGACTAAGCATGCAGGTAAGTATGTGTAACATTGTGGATTTATGTAGCGCTTTCGTTATGGAACGTAGTAAACAGTACCGCAGTAACTGCTTATTCTTATTAGACGCAGGCAGCGATAAAAGGATCGCAAAGCTCAAGTAAGATCTTAATAATCATCTTAAACACACACACATATATATATATATATATATATATATATATATATATATATAGAGAGAGAGAGAGAGAGAGAGAGAGAGAGAGAGAGAGAGAGAGAGAGAGAGAGAGGCATAAATAATTAGCTATAAATAATAGACGATGATTATAATGATGGTGATGGTGATGACATAATGGTGACGATGGTGATGATGATGATGATGATGAGGGGACTAAAATTATCCGTAGGCCTATTGCTGATATTGTTGCTGCTCATGGGTGACCGCACATAATGCGCACATTACCCCCTGGAAAATGTAAATACCAATAGGGGGCCTGTATTTTCACAGTGAAATGTGAAAACATTGCTAAAATATTGACCGTGACCATTGTGTTTTGCCCCTGGAAAATTTTCTGTGGGCGCCTATGTTGTTGCTGCTGCTGCTGCTGCTGCTGATGATGATGATGATGAAATGATTATAACAAAGACAGCTGTAACTACGACATCGATGATGATTATGATGATAATTAATCTATATATCCTATGTCACCGATAGGCCTATTTATACACCACTATAATATAGGGATATGGGATATGGGATATATATATATATATATATATATATATATATATTATAGTGGTTCTCACACATTGCAGACCCTATTGAATCACTCACAGGTCTAAACCATGTTATTATCATTATTAAATATTATTATTATTATTATTATTAAATATTATTATCATTATTGAACATTATTGAACATTATTGAACATTATTATTATTATTATTATTATTATTATTATTATTATTGTTATTATTATTATTATTATTATTATTATTATTATTATTATTTTTATTATTATTATTATTATTATTATTAGGTCCTATTTACCTGTCTGTTAAGAGACGTTTCATCTTCGTACAGAGTGGCCGTAAGCATTGTCCCCAGGTCGGCGTCGAAGTACTCCACCTGGATCTGGAGACAGAAGTACTTGGAATTGCATCCTTTTCCGCACGAGCACGTCTGCTCCTCGCTGCCCACGCTCACCTTCAGCGTCCGACAGGTGCCGTTCACGAATCCGGACACCTTGACGTACGGCTCCACGACGAGGACGGTCACGAGGATCGCCAGAACGAGGCTGGACAGAAGGACCAGAACGAGGACGACGTACACGACAAAGAGGCACGGCCTCGTTCTGAAACATGACGTCACCGATCGGAGCAGACGTCGAATGTACCTGTGCGCGCCGCCGCCGACGCCGCCGCCGCCGCCCCCGGTGGAGGGGGAGTGAGTGACGTCACCTAATTCGCCGATGAGACGCTTCTGAGTGACGCCGCCGTGACGTGTGGGATTGACGCGGCGGTCGGCGGCGGTCGTGACGTCGTCCGCTGTCGATTCTGCTTCGAGTTCTTCGAGATCGTCCGTCGTCACGTGATCGGCGGCGACTGCAGGTTCCGTGACGCGAACCGGTTCCGCGTGACTGAACCGTGACTTGACTGCGTCGTTGTCGTCGTCGTCGTTGTAGTAATCGTCGTCGTCATCATCATCGTCGTCGTGGTCGACTTCTTCTTCGTCGTCGTCGAAATCCTCGTTTTCGAACCGGACCGCGTCGCCGCGATCATCTTGACCTTGACCTTGACCATGACCTTGACAATGACCTTGGTCGTTGACGAAGTTGGGATTCGAGTAGTAGAGGATGCAGCGTCGATGAGTGGCGTCCTCTTCGTCTGGATCAGTCTTCGACATCATCATCATCATCTCTGTCTTCCTCTTTCTCTTTGTCCCTCTATTCTTCCTGTTATTACCGGATTCTGAAATCTCTTACGTGTTCCAGCCCATCATCATCATCAACATCATCATCATCATCAACATCATCATCATAATCATCATCATCATCATCATCATATTCGCAGTTGTCGTAATCGTCACAAATCCTGCTGACGTCATCCTTCACCTGCATTACATCCATAATTTACGCCAGCATTAACACCTTCACATACCCCCTCCCGCCTCCGCCCCGCCCCCGCCCCCGCCTCCCTCCTCCACACACAATCCAATTCCCAATCCTTGACAGAGGAATCCATCTTCCAGGAATTACTTCTACTCTACCTAACCGAACAGATCGCCGGCACTCTGTCGATGCATTAACCCCTTAACTGGGGATTCCGGATATATCCGTCCATTTGACATTGAGTTACAGTTAAATGTACACGGTTAAGGGGTTAAAGGTCTCTCGGATCGGATCAGAGCGGTCAGGACCCGTCACGTAAAACCGGACGCGGTAGGTAAGTAAGTATGTCGGTGACTAAATGTAATTGCTGTTGTCGATGTTCTTAAGCCATCTGTCATTTCGGGCGCATCAATTATTTAGAAGAGTTGACGCCGTCGCGAAGAGGAAAACGGAAGGGAAGCCATTTGCCCGGAATTCCCTTTCCACGTCACGGCGTCCGCCGCGCATTTTATAGTTCTTCGACATGAAACATTGTCCTTAGAGATGAAAGCTGTCTTGTTCCGTCTAACCTCTCATCTTTCGTTCACTAGTTCGTTCATTTATTCAGTCAGTCAGTCAGTCAGTCAGTCAGTCAGTCAGTCAGTCAGTCAGTCAGTCAGTCAGTCAGTCAGTCAGTCAGTCAGTCAGTCAGTCAGTCAGTCAGTCAGTCAGTCAGTCAGTCAGTCAGTCAGTCAGTCAGTCAGTCAGTCAGTCAGTCAGTCAGTCAGTCAGTCAGTCAGTCAGTCAGTCAGTCAGTCAGTCAGTCAGTCAGTCAGTCAGTCAGTCAGTCAGTCAGTCAGTCAGTCAGTCAGTCAGTCAGTCAGTCAGTCAGTCAGTCAGTCAGTCAGTCAGTCAGTCAGTCAGTCAGTCAGTCAGTCAGTCAGTCAGTCAGTCAGTCAGTCAGTCAGTCAGTCAGTCAGTCAGTCAGTCAGTCAGTCAGTCAGTCAGTCAGTCAGTCAGTCAGTCGTCAGTCAGTCAGTCAGTCAGTCAGTCAGTCAGTCAGTCAGTCAGTCAGTCAGTCAGTCAGTCAGTCAGTCAGTCAGTCAGTCAGTCAGTCAGTCAGTCAGTCAGTCAGTCAGTCAGTCAGTCAGTCAGTCAGTCAGTCAGTCAGTCAGTCAGTCGTCAGTCAGTCAGTCAGTCAGTCAGTCAGTCAGTCAGTCAGTCAGTCAGTCAGTCAGTCAGTCAGTCAGTCAGTCAGTCAGTCAGTCAGTCAGTCAGTCAGTCAGTCAGTTATCTATTAATCCATTCCTTCCTTCGTTCTTTAATTCATCAATTAATTAATTAATTCGTTATTTTATTCATTCGTTCGTATTTTCTTTCACTCATTCGTTAATTACTTCTTTCGTTCATTCATTTCTTCAGTCAATCAATTGTTTATTAATTCATTCCTTCATTTATCTTTTATCCATGCAGTCAGTCGTTAATGTAATCATTCATCCGTTATGTTTCAATCGTTCGTTCGTTCACTCCTTCGCCCTTTGACCTCATCTGACCTCATTATCCAGTTTTGATAGCAAGTTCCCAAACCAACCCAATTTCTTGCTAATGTTTCAAAATGGCGGAACCACAACATTTCACCAATGCATTATGCATAAATACATTAGCAATATTTTCTTCCCTTCCAACAAAAATAATCTTAACCTTTTAGAAATGGCGGCCGAGGAATAAACGCGGAATAGAATACGAAGTGCCCCTTCCTGCAACCACCTTCCCCCCACTTCCCGCCCTCCCCCGTGAAACAGAATTCCTGGATGCGCCCCTGTCAGACAGCGTAACGTCGGTAACGAACTTGTTCATCGATTCCCAACTGAATCGACAGAATTTTGTCTTTCGTCGAGGCCCAAAACCGGGGAGTCGTCGGATAGTTGGGGGTAGGGAAGAGGTGGGGTGCAAATCCCAGGGATAATCCCCTTTCAAAAAATCTCTAGGTTTTCATCCAATTTCGCTGGTCTCTCTCTCTCTCTCTCTCTCTCTCTATATATATATATATATATATATATATATATATTCTCTCTCTCTCTCTCTCTCTCTCTCTCTCTCTCTCTCTCTCTCTCTCTCTATATATATATATATATATATATATATATATATATATACGTTTCCAACGCTGTATTTCTGGCGGTCGAAACCAATGGCAACGGCTACTCCATGTTGATTATCAAGGCGCGCCTAATTTGAGTATGTACAGCACCAGATGGAGCAGAAATAGCACGCGAACAAGACCATGCATAGCCGGTCTAATTAATTGAATTTTTATAATCAGCGGCGTAGCCGAGATTCCGGAATAGGGGGGGGGGGCACATCGAGTGAAAATGTCTTCAGCAAATAAAATGAAACTTGCCGTGAAAGAGCCGACTGCATGCGATCAGCGCGTTTTTTGCTGATCTTTTCGGCATTTTGGCTGAACTGTTCGGCCTTTAGCTGAACTTTGCGGCGTTTTGGCTGAATTTGTCTGGATAAATTCGCTGCGGACAAATTCGATGCAAATGGGCGAAAAAAGAAACAGCTTCTCGTTTGCTGCTCCCCGTCGCCTACTTTGATGTCTACTCTTCCTCCGACGTAGAGAAGAGAGAGACAGACAGACAGACAGACAGACAGACAGACAGTAGACAGACAGAAAGAAGGCACGTTCTCGGGAACTGATCGCCGCCGAACAAACGAGGTTAAAACAACCGACATCATGGCAGAGAGAGAGAGAGAGAGAGAGAGAGAGACAGAGACAGAGACAGAGACAGAGACAGAGACAGACAGACAGACAGACAGACAGACAGACAGAGACAGAGAGAGGGAGTAAGTGGGAAAAAGAAAAACGGTATGAATCCAACGATGAGTAGGCCTATTTGTCTTGTCGCTCCTGTAGAGTGGGTGTAAGTGGGAGGTGGGATGAGAGTTGGGGTGGGATGTGAGTAGAAGTGGAGAGAGTGGGAGGGGGTTGTTGACGGGCTTGTCAGATGATGCACCAATTTGACATCGGCAGCATCACACGGTTTTTCTCCGGAAAATCCGATTGTGTGCAGATGATGATAGGTCCACTTTGGACATGGTTTGCCGGATACTTACTTATCAGCTTTGCGGATATATAATGGCGCTATAAAAAGTGGATCCTTGGCTGGCCTCGAGGGTTGTGACGGGTGCGAAATCCATCGTCTAAATTGGATGTTTTTAAAAATAAGGATATGCGAAGGACTCTTGGGATAGGATATGTCGGCGACCCTGGGACAGAAAGATGAGAAAATTCAACTTCATTTCGAATATGAATTTGTCTCAAAGAGAAAACAGTAAAATTGGATAAAAAGTAATTATGAAATTAGACCTACGCACAATTTTCGTTGTTGCGGCAAATAAGAAAAAAAATTTGTCTACACATTTGTGGTAACATTGTCGCCATCTGGGGCTCAACGCCCCCAAATCAAATCTTGGTCTGGTACCCTCTGACATAGCCCTTTGGGTAAGAATGAGTGACCCTGGCTAACTGACCACGACCTTTTGGCTAGGGCCAGCTCAAATTTAGACTACGCCTAAAAGTAAACAGCTACGGCGGTACTACTTTAGAATGCACCATATAAATTAGATTCACGACATTTTACTTACTTACTTCATATGATTATTTTCCCAGATTTGTACAAATGGACATAAAATATGAGACAAATTGAAATATCATCATCATCATCATCGACGTCGTCGTGGTCGTCATCATTGTTATCATTATCATCGTTATTATCAACATCGTTATCATCATCATCATTATTACATTTTATCATCATCATGTTATCATCATCATCATCATCACCATCATCATCATCATCATCATCATCAATATCAATAGCATAAAAGATCATTAGAAAGAGCATAATTGATTATTATTATTATTATTATTATTATTATTATTGTTGTTGTTGTTGTTGTTGTTGTTGTTGTCAGACAATTTACTATAGCGCCGTAGGTGAGCGAATGGCACAAAACAATGGTGCTTTGATAACAAATTACTCGTAACTGAGCTTAAAATTAAATAAGTGCGTTTTTAAGTTGGTCATAAACGTCGCGACAGCGTTCGCATTGGGCCATATTTGATGGAGTAATTTCTTCTTCAATCAGCCTGGCATTGGAACATAAAAAACCTGCAGACGACCAACGCGTAGGTGAGACGGCCTGTCGATGAATCCGACCACAGGTGAGCCTCAATTGCGTTTGCTCACCTGTAGAGGGGCAGCGCTTCTAAGAATTGATCTCTACGTTGAGATAAGTCGTGCACTGTTTTAATTCGCTATTACTTGTGGTCAAAATGCAAAATAGCATCCTCCTGTCCTATTAACCCCCCCCACTCCACATACCCCCGCCCCTACACACACACACGCATTGCCAATTATAGTTTCAAAGATAGTACTTTAATTCTTTTTGTTCATGACGTACGCCACACTAACTCTGTGCATAGGAGGATTTAGAGTTTAAGATTTGGGTAGGCTCAGTGGCGGCTCCACCGGGGGGACCAAGGGGGGGCCCGTGCCCCTATTGAGAGCCTGGCCCCAGAGCCCCCAGTTGGGACCCTATACTTAATGCTACATACATTAAACAACAAATGGTTGGCCCCCATGATTAGAAGTTGCCCCCCCCCCCCAACAGCCTCCCCACTTGCCAAATCCTAGAGCCGCCACTGGGTAGGCTAACATGAGGGGGGGGTCTGAAGCTGATGCCATTTTTATGATTAGATATCCCATTTTTTACGTCGGGATCACCATGAATTGATCCCCATTTCAACAAGTTACCACCTATAGTTAGTAGTTCTGATACAATGAACAAGGGTAATTATTTTATTTTACAAAGCAGCATAGTTTCGACAACTGTCGATAGTAGTACAACTATCTAATTGCCTATAATATACGTAAAAATATGACGTCATTCAGATTGAATCATGTGATGTTAAAGTCTAGGGATTGAATGCGTGGCACAATGTGCTTTTTTATGTAAATAAACAAGTAACAAAAGAGGCGTAGAAATTGCAAGAATAACCAATTATATCATTATCAATTTCGATCTACAGGGTTCGAAATAGAGCACTCCCAGCCATTTCATACTACACAGTACACACTAACGCCATTGACTGTAATAAAACGAGGCGCATCAACTAAATTAAAACCCTGCCGAATATCTTGTGGAATGGTTAGTAGGGCAATCAAGGGAAGAGCCCCGTGTTATGAAAGGCCTACAACAGATTCTATAGATATCGAATACAAGTTTTATGACTTTATCATTAATTCGATGTACCAGAGAAGGCAGTTGAACGCCTGTTGAATAGAGGGCGTATAGGGCCTAGATATGTAAATATCTTATCGATCTGAAGAAATTCCTCGACAAAATCCACATTTTCCTTTTGTTCCTTCTTCATTGCTTTAAACTTTGCAAGAATAATCATTAATATCGTTCTCAATTTTTATCTACAGGGTTTGAAATAGAACACTCCCAGTAGGGGTGTTCAAAAAAATAAAATTTTCAAAAAGTTATGCCTACTGGACGGATTGTCATGCTACTATCAATGTTGAATTCAGATACACTTTTTATTTCACATTTCTATGATGTCCTGAGGTCCCTCAAAGGCCTTGAACGCATGAACCCCCAAACCATGGAAAAATGCACAATGATTGGGACTAAATACTTCATAACTCTCTAAAATAATCATAGATATGTCATAATAGACTCATTTTGTTTGTATTCTCTTTGGGCCGTGTCCATAGAGTCAGTAGCGTGCAGAAGGGATTTGTGGGTGGCGTGGCCCCGGGCGCCGACCACATGGAGGTGCCAAAATTGACTCGGCGACCTTCATTTTTTTGCTCGTCAAACATATTTTAGGCTTGGCCTCGGGCGCCCACCACTCTGCGCGCCTCGGCATAAAGTGGCATATGTAAAGGTTCAGCTACTCTGGTGGAACAGCCACCGGATTTTTAAAAAATATATATTATCTCGCTTGCAGGCGTCATGTCCTTGAATTGGCATTTTGGGCTGGCTGGAATTTCGGTTAAGTTCCAGGACCAGGCAATAGACTGTTTGCAGCGAGTCAATCATTTCAGCGTCATATGACATGTGATGATGAAACATGAACATTTTGCCAGCATACAAATTGCACATCATCCATCGAGCCTGGTGAATGACTCTGGGTTTCATGAGGTGTACCCCGCGTGGAGGTGTTTCACCCAGAATGAGTAGATTGTTCTCTGCTTATACATGATAGTCGTCACGGGGCATGGTTCCAGATTCTCTTTGTGTCCAGATATTTCTCAGCTCCTGGACAACGTGACCCCTAAACTACAGAGAATTGTACTAGCAGACGTGTGAATGGTTAGCACGTTTGACTGGCAAGTGAAGAGCACCTGCAAATCAAGTTTTTTCCAAACTTAGGCCACTATCTCTTGTATATCAAAAGTTCTTGGCATTCAGAATTTTTCCTGTGATATTTTCTATTGCGTAAATTGGACATTTTTAAACTACAGAGAATTGTATTAGCAGACGTGTGAATGGTTAGCACGTTTGACTGGCAAGTGAAGAGCACCTGCTAATCAAGTTTTTTTCAAAAATTAGGCCACTATCTCTTGTATATTAAAAGTTCTTGGCATTCAGAATTTTGCCTGTTGTACATGTATTTTCTATTGCGTAAATTGGACATTTTTAACTTCTCAGCCAGGGATGGCATAGTTCGATTGTGTTGATTTGCATATGTTTGCCCAAAGTAGCCTACCACATATTGATTTGAATGTGGCAAACAGTCTATTGCCTGGTCCTGGTACTTAACCGAACTTCTAGCCAGCCCAAAATGCCAATTCAAGGACATGACGCCTGCAAGCGAGATAAAATATTTTTTTAAAAATCCGGTGGCTGTTCCACCAGAGTAGCTGAACCTTTACATATGCCACTTTATGCCGTGGCGCGCAGAGTGGTGAGCGCCCGAGGCCAAGCCTAAAAAATGTTTGACGAGCAAAAAAAATGAAGGTCGCCGAGTCAATTTTGGCACCTCCATCTGGTCGGCGCCCGGGGCCACGCCCCCCACAAATCCCTTATGCACGCTTCTGACTCTATGGACACGGCCCAAAGAGAATACAAACAAAATGAGTCTATTATGACATATCTATGATTATTTTAGAGAGTTATGAAGTATTTAGTCCCAATCATTGTGCATTTTTCCATGGTTTGGGGGTTCATGCGTTCAAGGCCTCTGAGGGACCTCAGGACATCATAGAAATGTGAAATAAAAAGTGTATCTGAATTCAACATTGATAGCAGCATGACAATCCGTCCAGTAGGCATAATTTTTTGAAAATTTTATTTTTTTGAACACCCCTACCATCCCAGCCATTTCATACTACACACTAACGCCATTGACTGTAATAGAACGAGGCGCATCAACTAAATTAAAACCCTGCCGAATATCTTGTGGAATGGTTAGTAGGGCAATCAAGGGAAGAGCCCCGTGTTATTAAAGGCCTACAACAGGTTCTATAGATATCGAATACAAGTTTTATCATTAATTCGCTGTACAAGAGAAAACAGTTGAACGCCTGTTGAATAGAGGGCGTATAGGGCCTAGATATGTAAATATCTTATCGAATTGAAGAAATTCTTCGACAAAATCCACATTTTCCTCTTGTTCCTTCTTCATTGCTTTAAACTTTGTAAGAATAATCATTAATATCGTTCTCAATTTTTATCTACAGCGTTTGAAATAGAACACTCCCAGCCATTTCATACTACACACTAACGCCATTGACTGTAATAAAACGAGGCCCATCAACTAAATTAAAACCCTGCCGAATATCTTGTGGAATGGTTAGTAGGGCAACCAAGGGAAGAGCCCCGTGATATGAAAGGCCTACAACAGGTTCTATAGATATAGAATACAAGTTTTATCATTAATTCGCTAAACGAGAGAAGGCAGTTGAACGCCTGTTGAATAGAGGGCGTATATAGGGCCTAGATATCTAAATATCTTATCGATTTGAAAAAATTCTTCGACAAAATTCACATTTTCCTCTTGTTCCTTCTTCATTGCTTTAACCTTTGCAAGAATAATCATTAATATCGTTCTCAATTTTTATCTACAAGGTTTGAAATAGAACACTCCCAGCCATTTCATACTACACACTAACGCCATTGACTGTAATAAAACGAGGCGCATCAACTAAATTAAAACCCTGCCGAATATTTTGTGGAATGGTTAGTAGGGCAATCAAGGGAAGAGCCCCGTGTTATAAAAGGCCTACAACAGGTTCTATAGATATCGAATACAAGTTTTATCATTAATTCGCTAAACGAGAGAAGGCAGTTAAACGCCTGATGAATAGAGGGCGTATAGGGCCTAGATATGTAAAGATCTTATCGATTTGAAGAAATTCCTCGACAAAATCCACATTTTCCTCTTGTTCCTTCTTCATTGTTTTAAACTTTGCAAGAATAATCATTAATATCGTTCTCAATTTTTATCTACAGGGTTTGAAATAGAACACTCCCAGTAGGGGTGTTCAAAAAAATAAAATTTTCAAAAAGTTATGCCTACTGGACGGATTGTCATGCTACTATCAATGTTGAATTCAGATACACTTTTTATTTCACATTTCTATGATGTCCTGAGGTTTCTCAAAGGGCTTGAACGCATGAACCCCCAAACCATGGAAAAATGCACAATGATTGGGACTAAATACTTCATAACTCTCTAAAATAATCATAGATATGTCATAATAGACTCATTTTGTTTGTATTCTCTTTGGGCCGTGTCCATAGAGTCAGTAGCGTGCAGAAGGGATTTGTGGGTGGCGTGGCCCCGGGCGCCGACCACATGGAGGTGCCAAAATTGACTCGGCGACCTTCATTTTTTGCTCGTCAAACATTTTTTAGGCTTGGCCTCGGGCGCCCACCCCTCTGCGCGCCTCGGCATAAAGTGGCATATGTAAAGGTTCAGCTACTCTGGTGGAACAGCTACCGGATTTTAAAAAAATATATATTATCTCGCTTGCAGGCGTCATGTCCTTGAATTGGCATTTTGGGCTGGCTGGAATTTCGGTTAAGTTCCAGGACCAGGCAATAGACTGTTTGCAGCGAGTCAATCATTTCAGCGTCATATGACATGTGATGATGAAACATGAACATTTTGCCAGCATACAAATTGCACATCATCCATCGAGCCTGGTGAATGACTCTGGGTTTCATGGAGGTGTACCCCGCGTGGAGGTGTTTCACCCAGAATGAGTAGATTGTTCTCTGCTTATACATGATAGTCGTCACGGGGCATGGTTCCAGATTCTCTTTGTGTCCAGATATTTCTCAGCTCCTGGACAACGTGACCCCTAAACTACAGAGAATTGTACTAGCAGACGTGTGAATGGTTAGCACGTTTGACTGGCAAGTGAAGACCACCTGCAAATCAAGTTTTTTCCAAACTTAGGCCACTATCTCTTGTATATCAAAAGTTCTTGGCATTCAGAATATTTCCTGTGGTATTTTCTATTGCGTAAATTGGACATTTTTAAACTACAGAGAATTGTATTAGCAGACGTGTGAATGGTTAGCACGTTTGACTGGCAAGTGAAGAGCACCTGCTAATCAAGTTTTTTCCAAACTTAGGCCACTATCTCTTGTATATCAAAAGTTCTTGGCATTCAGAATTTTTCCTGTGGTATTTTCTATTGCGTAAATTGGACATTTTTAAACTACAGAGAATTGTATTAGCAGACGTGTGAATGGTTAGCACGTTTGACTGGCAAGTGAAGAGCACCTGCTAATCAAGTTTTTTTCAAAAATTAGGCCACTATCTCTTGTATATCAAAAGTTCTTGGCATTTAGAATTTTTCCTGTGGTATTTTCTATTGCGTAAATTGGACATTTTTAAACTACAGAGAATTGTATTAGCAGGCGTGTGAATGGTTAGCACGTTTGACTGGCAAGTGAAGAGCACCTGCTAATCAAGTTTTTTTCAAAAATTAGGCCACTATCTCTTGTATATTAAAAGTTCTTGGCATTCAGAATTTTGCCTGTTGTACATGTATTTTCTACTGCGTAAATTGGACATTTTTAACTTCTCAGCCAGGGATGGCATAGTTCGATTGTGTTGATTTGCATCTGTTTGCCCAAAGTAGCCTACCACATATTGATTTGAATGTGGCAAACAGTCTATTGCCTGGTCCTGGTACTTAACCGAACTTCTAGCCAGCCCAAAATGCCAATTCAAGGACATGACGCCATTTCTACAAGATGAAGATTTTTTATTGTGTCAGTGTGTCAGTTTGTCTGTGTCAGTTTCAATGTGTTGATTTCAGTGTTCCCATTTCAGTGTGTCAGTGTGTCAGTTTCAGTGTGTCCATTTCCGTGCGTCATTGTGCCAGTTTCGGTCAGTTTCAGTGGGTCAGTTTCAGTGTGTCAGTGTGTCAGTTTCAGTGTGTCAGTGTGTCAGTTTCAGTGTGTCAGTTTGTCAGTTTCAGTGGATGAGTTTCAGTGTGTCAGTGTGTCAGTTTCCTGTGTGTCAGTTTGAGTATGTCAGTGTGCCAGGTTCAGTGTGTCAGCTTCAGTGGATGAGTTTTATTGTGTCAGTGTGTCAGTTTGTCTGTGTCAGTTTCAATGTGTTGATTTCAGTGTGTCAGTTTCAGTGTGTCAGTGTTCCCATTTCAGTGTGTCAGTGTGTCAGTTTCAGTGTGTCCATTTCCGTGCGTCATTGTGCCAGTTTCGGTCAGTTTCAGTGGGTCAGTTTCAGTGTGTCAGTGTGTCAGTTTCAGTGTGTCTGTGTGTCGGTTTCAGTGTGTCATTGTGTCAGTTTCATTGTGTCAGTGTGTCAGTTTCAGTGTGTCAGTTTCAGTGTGTCAGTTTGTCAGTTTCAGTGGATGAGTTTCAGTGTGTCAGTGTGTCAATTTCAGTGTGTCAGTTTCAGTGTCAGTAAATTGGACATTTTTAAGAACATTTTAAAACTACAGAGAATGGCATTGGCAGACGTGTGAATGGCTAGCACTTTTGACAGATAAATGAAGAGCACGTGCTAATCAAGTTTGTTTGAAAAATTATGGCAAATTATTTTGATCCATTCTTGTAGATCAAAAGTGCTTGGCATTCAGAATTTTGCCTGGGATATTCTCTGTAGTTTAAAAATGTTGTTAAAAATGTCCAATTAACGCGTTAGAGAAAACCACAGGCTAAAAGAGCACTGGGCCGTCTACATGTACTACTACTACTACTAAAACTATTACTACTACTACTACTACTACTACTACTACTACTACTACTACTACTACTATTACTACTACTACTACTACTACTACTACTACTACTACTACTACTACTACTACTACTACTACTACTACTACTATTATTATTATAATAATAATAATAAAAATAATAATAATAATAATAATAATAATTATAATAATAGGAATTCAGGTTCAAAGTCGTTTAGGGCAGCGTGGAGCACTGTCAAGATAAAAAGGCGCACTGCGCTTTGAAAAAAGAGCACTGCTCTTTCGAAATCTTCTAGCACTACTACTACTTCTGCTACAGTTACAACAACAACTACTTCTACTACTACTGCTAGCCATTCACACGTCTGCCAACTACATTCTTTGTAGTTTAAAATGTTCTTTAAAATGTCCAATTTACGCATTAGAGAAAATCACAGGCAAAATTAGTGTGTCAGTTTCAGTGTGTCAGTTTCCTGTGTATCAGTGTGAGTATGTCAGTGTGCCAGGTTCAGTGTGTCAGCTTCAGTGGATGAGTTTTATTGTGTCAGTGTGTCAGTTTGTCTGTGTCAGTTTCAATGTGTTGATTTCAGTGTGTCAGTTTCAGTGTGTCAGTGTTCCCATTTCAGTGTGTCAGTGTGTCAGTTTCAGTGTGTCCATTTCCGTGCGTCATTGTGCCAGTTTCAGTCAGTTTCAGTGTGTCAGTTTCAGTGTGTCAGTGTGTCAGTTTCAGTGTGTCTGTGTGTCGGTTTCAGTGTGTCATTGTGTCAGTTTCATTGTGTCAGTGTGTCAGTTTCAGTGTGTCAGTTTCAGTGTGTCAGTTTGTCAGTTTCAGTGGATGAGTTTCAGTGTGTCAGTGTGTCAATTTCAGTGTGTCAGTTTCAGTGTCAGTAAATTGGACATTTTTAAGAACATGTTAAAACTACAGAGAATGGCATTGGCAGACGTGTGAATGGCTAGCACTTTTGACAGATAAATGAAGAGCACGTGCTAATCAAGTTTGTTTGAAAAATTATGGCAAATTATTTTGATCCACTCTTGTAGATCAAAAGTGCTTGGCATTCAGAATTTTGCCTGTGATATTCTCTGTAGTTTAAAAATGTTGTTAAAAATGTCCAATTTACGCGTTAGAGAAAACCACAGGCTAAAAGAGCACTGGGCCGTCTACATGTACTACTACTACTACTACTAATACTATTACTACTACTACTACTACTACTACTACTACTACTATTACTACTACTACTACTACTACTACTATTATTATTATAATAATAATAAAAAAAAATAATAATAATAATAATAATTATAATAATTATAATAATAATAGGAATTCAGGTTCAAAGTCGTTTAGGGCAGCGTGGAGCACTGTCAAGATAAAAAGGCGCACTGCGCTTTGAAAAAAGAGCACTGCTCTTTCGAAATCTTCTAGCACTACTACTACTTCTACTACAGTTACAACAACTACTACTTCTACTACTACTGCTAGCCATTCACACGTCTGCCAACTACATTCTTTGTAGTTTAAAATGTTCTTTAAAATGTCCAATTTACGCATTAGAGAAAATCACAGGCAAAATTAGTGTGTCAGTTTCAGTGTGTCAGTGTGTCAGTTTCCTGTTTGTCAGTTTGAGTATGTCAGTGTGCCAGGTTCAGTGTGTCAGCTTCAGTGGATGAGTTTGATAGTTAGTCCAAATCTTTTGCTTGTTAGATTAACTTCATTGGTCAGTGTTTGAAGATCTGATTTGTTGTCTGTTATCAGGCTGACATCGTCTGCAAATTTTAGATTGTTTAATTTTTTTCCACTACATTTTATGCCTATGTCCAGATCTCCAATTGCTATTCTAAAAATTACATCCAGAATGATAATGAAAAGTGTTGGAGACAACATGCATCCTTGTCTCAGTCCTACATTTGTCTTAAACCATTCTGACATTTCAGTATCTAATTTCACTGCACTTTCTGACTTCTGATATATTGCCTGTATTAAACGGATGAGTTTTTCTTCAATGCCTGCATGCCTCATTGTTTGCCACAACCCTTCCTGCCACACTGAGTCAAAGGCCTGTTTGTAATCGATGTAGTTAATAACTTAATATAACATCTCTTGTTTGCCTCGATTGTTTTTCTAGTAGCTGTCTTATGACAAAGAGTTGATCAATTGTACTTGCAGTACAATTATAATAAATTAGATAAATTTCGATATTAAAACTACAGTGTAGTTTAGAGACTAGTTCTCTTGTATTTTTCGGGTTTAGATTGACAGGTATTTTATGTCTGTGACTACAAACGTTTGAGTTTTAGAATGCTTGAACTGGTAAAATTTGATGGGAGTAGTGTTTCCATATCGAGACTTTTACTCTTTATTTCAGTTTATGTTGTTTCAGTTGACTACCGTACTTGTCTTTGGGTTTGTTATTTAGTGTGATTCTTATTTTTTGTTCTTTGACTAAAAATTAAAAATTAAGACTTTTGTTGAAGAGTCTCGTGAAGAACAACAGTTTAGGGACCATCCATATAGTACGTATGCAATGAGGGGGTCGGATTTTGGAGATTTTCCTATGTACGCTGTTTGCCATGGGGGCTGGTTGAAAATATGCCTTTTTGCATATGTACTATATGGATGAGCCCTTAGAGATTTTGAAGTCTCGTGACAAAGATTCGTGGATAACAGTGGCCTATAGGGATCTCAAAAGCAACTTTTAGGGTCTTTTGGAAATTTAGAGAAAATGAAAAGTTGCGATGAAGAGTTGTGAAGATTTTCAAATCGTGACTGTGTTAAAATGTACATTTACATTATGGAATAACCAGAAACAGTCCCGTGCCCTATTTGGGCTGGGAACTTACACGCACAAACACACCCTATTCAGTAGCGTCATTTCACACTTTTCTTGGGGGCAAGATAATTTTTGTGGGCTATTTTTGGACCAATTTTTTGACCATTTTTGGCAATTTGTTGCACATTTCACATTTATTCATTTAATACATTATACATTATTTCTTCATTTGCTTGCGGGTCACTGCCCCCTCCCCCCAATGACGCCCCTGACACTATTCCGGAATCCTGGCTACTCAACTGAATAAAATAAAAGCAATAATACTAATATTTAGGCCTAAAGTGGTTCATTAGGTCTTTCTCATGTTCTCATTGCCTCAAAATTCCCCGGAAATTTTGGCATAGGCTACTTTCAGCGCTCCCCAAACTCCTAGGTGACTCCCGGAAATTTCAAATCCCCCCGGAGGCCAGGAGTCTAGAGACTAGATTAGACACTGCTCTCTCCCACACAAGGGAGACTTGTCGAATTGCGAGAAAAGTTTCATTGCGCTTGTTTCACTGTGAAACTAGAAACAGCGTGTACGACAATTTAAGTAAGAGGCATAGGCTTAATATTAGGCCCTATAGGTTCACTGGTCAGTGGTCATATTGTGGCGTGGGAAATTGTCCCGAGGTTTCTTTGAGATAATTGGGTTGTTGTGATCCCTAAACTGCGTAAATTAGGCTAGTCAAAGTTAATTGCTCTGTTTCTATTCCCACGGTTCTAAAGGCAAACCGGTGTAGCGTATTATACTAACCCCATCTAAGGGGGGCCTAATAATAACAACTCCTCAGTCATTATTATATATAATAATAACCCCCCGTTATTATCATATATAGTAATAATTCTCTCTGTGTACTAATAAATCACTAGTTATTATTATTATATATAATAATGACGGGGAGTAAGTATAATATATAATTATAATAATTACGGGGAGTCAATATTATACGGGGCCATTATTTTATACTCTACCAATTTCAACTGGATTCAACACACAGCCAGACTTTATGGCGCCTAGTGTCTCCAGCCCACCCACTGTGTTCGCGTCGTAGGGAAGTTAATAACTAAGTAAAATCTCGCAAATTTAAATAGTTTCTTTGGAGTAGTACAGTAGTAGGGGCTTATTCTTAAGCGCTTAATCTTTCTTGAAATACCTATGGACAAGGTGGATTGTAAGTGAGATATGGCAGAACTTTGGCAAATAATAAAGTTAATTTCTATTCCTGGGAAAAATAAAAGCCACGCCACCTGTATGCGAATCAAGAGCGTACGACTTGTGTACAGATTGTGCGCACAACTCGCCTCTTGTGATTGGCTGGAACTTCAAACAAATGTGCACGTGACCTATAAATGCCTCTTGTGATTGGTTGGGCATTTCGAAAATTGCGCGCATAGCAAGGCGCGTCTCCTTTGTCTCAGTTTTGAGACAACTGGCGTCTAGGTCACTACAGCTCGTTCGGAGTCCTCGTGTGTGGCGTTATTCTGGAATTTTCGATAATTTCGATCATTTTCGAATGGATTTTGGAGGATCGTCACAGAAGTTTGCGATGCTGTTCCTGTACGACAAAGCTGTCTTTATGTCTGCGTAAGTTTATGGTTATATTCGATCTTCGGGGGCGTAAACTTGGATGAAAAAGTGCAGGCCAACCCCATACCCTCTCACTTCCATTTGGTAGGCTCTCAAAAAGTGGGGGGAGTGGGCGGGGCTAGTTTTTATCCAGACTCCAGACCTTTGGGGAAATTGACTTGGCTGGAGGGGAAGCTTAGAGGACAGTTCAATGCAAAAAATTTTAGTACTGCCATTTTTGGGGCTAATTTGAGGTTTGGAGAAAATCTCCCTCTCCTGACAGGCCTGTATAAAACACTGGCAGGAGTTCGAGCCCAGAGGTATGACAAAGTTTACGCCTAAGCATCAGTGGCGGCTCTGGGATTTGGCAAGTGGGGGGCCGTTGGGGTGGCAACTTCTAATCATGGGGCCAACCATTTGTTGTTTAATGTATGTAACATTAAGTATAGGGTCCCAACTGGGGGCCAGGCTTTCAATAGGGGCACGGCCTAGAGCCCTGGTGGAGCCGCCACTGCTATGCATTGAGTCATTTAGTTTAACAAATTTTAAAAAAATTATTACTTTCTTTTGATAATTATTTGAATTATATGCCCATATTTCTTTTTTATATCTTAGACTTAATCTGATAAATCAGAAAAGCCCTATCAATTGCCTTTACTCACTGTGTGAATCCTTGCTGCAGTAGGTGACTTTCAAACTCAATTTTTAATAATACTATTATTATTATTAGTAATAGTAGTAGTAGTAGTAGTAGTTGTTGTTGTTGTTGTAATAGTAGTATTAGTAGTGCTAGAAAATTTGGTAGTAGTAGTGATCCGTGCTTAGGGCACAGTGCTCTTTTTTTAAAGCGCAGTGCGTTTTTTTTAGCAGTGCTCCATGCTGCCCTAGGCGACTTTCAAACCGAATTATTATTAATACTATTATTATTATTATTATTATTATTATTATTATTATTATTATTATTAGTAGTAGTAGTAGCAGCAGCAGTAGTAGTAGCAGTAGTAGTAGTAGTTGTTGTAATAGTAGTGCTAGAAAAAGTCGTAGTAGTAGTGATCCAATATTAAGTCGCAGTGCTCTTTTTTCAAGGCGCAGTGCGCTTTTTTAAAACAGTTCTCTATGCTGCCCTAAACCATTGAAATGGGGACACAAGAAACTGTGGATTGAATTCGTTTCATTACTCTTCTATAGCAATAATACTACTAAAGCGTCAATGTGGATGACCCCTCTGTTAGAGTCTGTTGAATTTCATCAGAATATCAGGATTGAAGATACTGTTTGCCTATAGGCCTAATCGCCGCAGTGTGTGGATGGATCTACGCAGTGCGGAAATGGCTATCCGCAGTGAGACGATGGCTATGGCGCAGTACGGTTTAACGTCATGGAGTAGTAGTACTAGTAGTAGTAGTAGTTGTTGTTGTTGTAATAGTAGTATTAGTAGTGCTAGAAATTGTGCTATTAGTAGTGCTCCGTGTTTAGGGCGCAGTGCTCTTTTTTTAAGGCGCAGTGCGCTTTTTTAGCAGTGCTCCATGCTGCAGTAGGTGACTTTCAAACTCAATTATTATTTATACTATTATTATTATTAGTAGTAATAGTAGTAGTAGTAGTAGTTGTTGTTGTTGTTGTAATAGTAGTATTAGTAGTGCTAGAAAATTTGGTAGTAGTAGTGATCCGTGCTTAGGGCGCAGTGGTCTTTTTTTAAAGCGCAGTGCGCTTTTTTTAGCAGTGCTCCATGCTGCCATAGGCGGCTTTCAAACCGAATTATTATTAATACTATTATTATTATTATTATTATTATTAGTAGTAGTAGTAGTAGTAGTAGTAGCAGTAGTAGTTGTTGTTGTAATAGTAGTGCTAGAAAAAGTCGTAGTAGTAGTGATCCATACTTAAGTCGCAGTGCTCTTTTTTCAAGGCGCAGTGCGCTTTTTTTAAACAGTTCTCTATGCTGCCCTAAACCTTTGAAATGGGGACACGAGAAAATGTGGATTGAATTCGTTTCATTACTCTTCTATAGCAATAGTACTACTAAAGCGTCAATGTGGATGACCCCTCTGTTAGAGTCTGTTGAATTTCATCAGAATATCAGGAGTGAAGATACTGTTTGCCTATAGGCCTAATCGCCGCAGTGTGTGGATGGATCTCGCGGTGCGGAAATGGCTATCCGCAGTGAGGCGATGGCTGTGGCGCGCGATGCGGTTTAACGCCATGGAGTAGTAGTACTAGTAGTAGTAGTAGTTGTTGTTGTAATAGTAGTATTAGTAGTGCTAGAAATTGTGCTATTAGTAGTGCTCCGTGCTTAGGGCGCAGTGCTCTTTTTTTAAGGCGCAGTGCGCTTTTTTAGCAGTGCTCCATGCTGCCCTAGGCGACTTTCAAACCGAATTATTATTAATACTATTATTATTATTATTATTATTTATATTATTATTATTTGTTGTAGTAGTAGCAGCAGCAGCAGTAGTAGTAGCAGTAGTAGTAGTAGTTGTTGTGATAGTAGTGCTAGAAAAAGTCGTAGTAGTAGTGATCCAATATTAAGTCGCAGTGCTCTTTTTTCAAAGCGCAGTGCGCTTTTTTTAAACAGTTCTCGATGCTGCCCTAAACCTTTGAAATGGGGACGCAAGAAAATGTGGATTGAATTCGTTTCATTACTCTTCTATAGCCTACTATAGCAATAGTACTACTAAAGCGTCAATGTGGATGACCCTTCTGTTAGAGTCTGTTGAATTTCATCAGAATATCGGGACTGAAGATACTGTTTGCCTATAGGCCTAACCGCCGCAGTGTGTGGATGGATGTGCGCAGTGCGGAAATGGCTATCCGCAGTGAGAGGATGGCTATGGCGCCGTACGGTTTAACGCCATGGAGTAGTAGTAATAGTAGTAGTAGTAGTAGTAGTTGTAGTAGGAGTAGTAGTAATAGTTGTTGTTGTTGTAATAGTAGTATTAATAGTGCTAAAAAATGTGCTATTAGTTGTGATCCGTGCTTAGTGGATGACCTTTCTGTTAGAGTCGGTTGAATTTCATCAGAATATCGGGATTGAAGATACTGTTTGCCTATAGGCCTAATCGCCGCAGTGTGTGGATGGATCTCCGCAGTGCGGGAATGGCTATCCGCAGTGAGAGGATGGCTATGGCGCCGTACGGTTTAACGCCATGGAGTAGTAGTAGTAATAGTTGTATTTGTAATAGTAGTATTAGTAGTGCTAGAAATTGTGCTATTAGTAGTGATCCGTGCTTAGGGCGCAGTGCTCTTTTTTTAAGGCGCAGTGCGCTTTTTTTAGCAGTGCTCCCATGCATGAGGCGACTTTCAAACTCAATTATTATTAATACTATTATTATTATTAGTAGTAGTCGTAGCAGTAGTAGTAGTAGTAGCAGTAGTAGTAGTAGTAGTTGTTGTTGTAATAGTAGTGCTAGAAAATTTGGTAGTAGTAGTGATCCGTGCTTAGGGCGCAGTGCTCTTTTTTTAAAGCGCAGTGCGTTTTTTTTAGCAGTGCTCCATGCTGCCCTAGGCGACTTTCAAACCGAATTATTATTAATACTTATTATTATTATTATTAGTAGTAGTAGTAAAAGTAGTAGTAGTAGTAGCAGCAGCAGCAGCAGTAGTAGTAGTAGTTGTTGTAATAGTAGTGCTAGAAATAGTCGTAGTAGTAGTGATCCATACTTAAGTCGCAGTGCTCTTTTTTCAAGGCGCAGTGCGCTTTTTTAAAACAGTTCTCTATGCTGCCCTAAACCATTGAAATGGGGACACAAGAAAATGTGGATTGAATTCGTTTCATTACTCTTCTATAGCAATAATACTACTAAAGCGTCAATGTGGATGACCCCTCTGTTAGAGTCTGTTGAAGATACTGTTTGCCTATAGGCCTAATCGCCGCAGTGTGTGGATGGATCTCTACAATGCGGAAATGGCTATGGCGCAGTAGGCAGAGATGTACGTAAGTCTCTAACCTCGAGTCTCAAGCAAGTCTCGAGTCTTTACCCCCAAGTCTCAAGTCAAGTCGCAAGTCACAGGCCTCGAGTCGCAAGCAAGTCTCAAGTCTTTACCCCAAAACTCAAGTCAAGTCGCAAGTCACATGCCTCAAGTCGCAAGCAAGTCTCAAGTCGGTAGTCAGTCTCACCCAACGTGTATATTTTAAGCAATGAACAATGGTAGTTAATTACTATTATTAAGAATTAATAGTAATCAATATAATAGAGTACATCTGTTATGTGAGTAATTATTTACTTTAAATTAATACATTTGATGCCATGTGATCAGTAGCTAATCATCAATTAACTACCGGTAGATTAGAAAAGTAACTGAACAACACGTGGCTCTACGTTTTTTTACATTCTCATTAATTAAAATCCTTGAATCCGAATTTAACAACTTTCAGGCCGCAACTTCAGGATGTCCATGACTAGATTGACTACTTGTAGATCTCTCCATTTTACTTTCAGACTGAAAAAACTTTTTACTATTAAATTAATGCGAGAATATTAAGCGCATAAATATGCATATAATTTACTAGTCTAGACTCTAGAACAAAGCATTTGACGCTATAATATAGTGTTGCCACTTGCAGCAGAATTTTTATAAAAAATACGTGGCATGACAGACAAATAGCGCAATTTATAAGCCGTGATCGGCTTATCGTGAATTCATTATCGTGATCGTGAGCGGAGGAGTTATTAGGGAGATTGCATTGCAAAAAACTTAAAAGTCGCAAGTCACAGGCCTCGAGTCTCAAGTAAGTCTCAAGTCTTTACCCCTAAGTCTCAAGTCAAGTCGCAAGTCACGGGCCTCGAGTCGCAAGCAAGTCTCAAGTCTGAAAATTTGCGACTCGAGTCGACTCGATTCTCGAGTCGGCTGACTCGAGTCTCCAACTCTGGCAGTAGGGTTTGACGCCATGGAGTAGTAGAAGTAGTAGAAGTAGTAGTTGTTGTTGTTGT
>CM030852.1:1454933-1467433 GCA_018105865.1 Metaphire vulgaris
GGAACAGTTTATGACTTCATTTGAAAGGCTATTATTATTAGTTGGGGTTCCAGTGGTGGCTCCACAGGAGGCCCGGGGACCCGTGCCCCCTATTGACTGCCTGGCCCCCAGTGGCCCGCCTCGGTTGGGACCCTATACTTATACTACATACCTAACTACAAATGGTTGGCCCTATGATTAAAAGTTGCCACCCCAACGGCCACCGCACTTACCAAATCCTGGTGCCGCCACTTGGGGAGGGGTCGGCCCGTTGTTACGCCATATTTTACCGGGTCTGACGTTTTGTTACGTCGCGTTACGTAGGGGGAAAGGGGGTCAAAAAGTGCCTAAAAATCGCATTTCGTAATTTATGGATGACCCCATATCTCAAAAACTAGAGCTGATGGGGCAAAACTGATAACATTTTTGGAATCAGGGCACCAAATTTACTAAAGAATAGGTCTAACTTTTGAGGCACCAAATTGTGTGTTGACCAGTGTTATTAAAACACAGCAATGCCATTAAAGTAAACCAACATTTCACAGGAGAATGTCTGTCAAAAGCTGATGAAATGTTACATCAATGATGAAAAAAGTTATTATTATTATTATTATTATTATTATTATTATTATTATTATTATCCAGGACAATTTATATAGCGCTGTACGCATGGTTTAAAATCCAAAATCAAAAGCGCTTTGACAACGCTGACATGTCAATGAAGATCAGAAGGTGGCGATGTTAAAATTAAATTAAATTAATTTAAATTAAATTAAAATGTTAAAGTTGTGCAGTAATGTGTTGTGTTTTTTCTTGTCATTCTTTAACACATTGCCCACTCTATATTTTGAGAAGAATCAGCAATTGCATCAATGTATAGTCAGTGGCGTCTCCAAATGGGGGCCTGTGCCCCTCTTATTGAAAGCCTGGCCCAGTGGCCCCCGGTTGGGACCCTATACTTACTACTACATACCTATCAACAAAATGGTTGGCCTCCCCATGCTTAGAAGCTGCAACCCAAACGCCCCCACTTGCAAAATCCTGGAGCTGCCACTGTGTTTAGTACAGCACACATATACTTATTTATTTTAAATGATTACCTAAACCATTTGAGCAATATGTTCTATCTGAGCCAAATTTCTTCTACTGGATTTTACTTCTAACTTCTTTCTGCTGCATATTATCAGTATTGTCAATAACGTTCTTCAATTGACGAATATTACTGGCTCATGTTCAGAATAACCACAAAAAATGACTCAAAGGTTTCAGCCTCAAGACTGATCTTTCAGCTGCCGGGCTCCACAAACCACAGACTATATAATATTCCACAATTATCTTACATCGACTCAGTACCGGTACTCACTCTGCTAAAACTCTTCGGCTGAAACAAGTGACCGTTAACATGATAGAGTTTGCGCCATCTTCGCGCTCCCCGACGATACATGTTACCTGAACATACAACCCACACATACACACACACACACACACACAAACACACACATACACACAGTCCTAATAATAATAATAATATAATAATAATAATAATAATAATAATAATAATAATAATAATAATAATAACAACAGTATATACCAAAAACACAAGCATTTCTCCAGCATATTCTTAGCTAATTGCAACATTTGTCTCACTGCAGACAAAATAATATCAATTGACGTAGAAAAAGTGTTTCTAATACTATATAACACTATACTATAGTATAGTACGATAGCAATATACTACATACATACGTATATAGTATGAGTATAGTACTATATATATATATACATACTATACTATACATATATTACTATATACTACTGCTATTATTATTATTACTACTACTACCAAGAGGCATTCCCGCACTGCGGAGAGACATCCCGTACTGCGGAGAGCCATCCCGCACTGCGGAGAGCCATCCCCGCACTGCGGAGAGCCATCCCCACACTGTGGTGGCGAGGTTTATAGAGCTATAGGCAAAAAACATCCATTGACATAGAAAAAGTGTTTCTAATACGTATCAATGTCTGCCTATTTCAGCAGAACAAGGAGAAGAAGAAGAAGAAGAATATAATATTAAATAATAGTAATAATAAAAGTAATAATTATTCAGATTGAAATCTGTCAACGCAGCAGTATCTCCAACCACGATATTCTGATGAAATTCAACAGAATCCAACAGAGGGGTCATCCACATTTACGCCTTAGTAGTACTATTGCTACAGTAGGCTATAGATATGCAAAATTCAGAAGAGTGATGAAACAAATTAAAACCACATATTATTGTGTCCCCATCTCCATTGCGTCAAACTGCACTAGAATAATCAGTATATTCTGTCTCAATTTTATTCTAGAGCTTTCGAAATGCCACGAAAAATGGTGTGCTATTTGGATCGACATTATACAAAGTCTTTCAGAAATCTATTCTCTGTAATATGCCTAAAAAGTCAATCAAGATATAAGAAGGGTCTTAAGATAGCTGGTTTCTTCTATCACAGGTTTAATAGACCACAAAAATATTACAAAATAGATACCCTGTTTGACACTGTTCCGAAAGAACGGAGAACTGCGCCGTAAGTATGCAACACTACTGCTACTACTATTACTAGCACTACTACTACTAGTACAACAACTACTACTACTACTAATACTACTACTACTACTAACTACTACTACTACTACTACCACCACTACTACCACTAATAATAATAATAATAATAATAATAATAATAATAATAATAATAATAATAATAATAATAATAATAGTAATAATTAAAATAATAATTATTCAGATTGAAATCTGTCAACGCAAGCAGTATCTTCAACCTCAATATTCTGATGAAATTCAACAGAGTCTAACAGAGGGGTCATCCACATTTACGCCTTAGTAGTACTATTGCTGACATAGATAAAGTGTCTGTAATACTATATACTATATACTACTACTACTACTACTCTTATTACTACTAGTGCTACTACTGAGGGCATTTCCGTACTGCAGAGAGCCAACCCCCCATTGTGGCGGCGAGGTCTATAGGCCTGCAGGCAAAAAATATCAATTGTCATAGAAAAAGTGTTTAAGTTATAGACCTATAAAAGAATATGTTCTATATGATTTGCCCATAAGTCTAAAGGCAAAAATAGCCATTGGCATAGATGAAACGTTTCTAATATGTATCGATTTCTGCCTATTTCAGTAGAGGGTGCTAAACCTCTGGACCACTAAATGGGGCAGAGACATAAGCTATGACATCAGCACTCAGCAGGAAATTAGATGCATGCCATTGGAGTTTGCGTCAAATCCTGCGTCTCTTGTATACAACAAGAGAATGTGGAACTTATACAATGTTAGCTAAAATGCTTCAAAGCAATGTCCAGACAGTCTGCAAACTAAATAATAAAAGCAGAATATTGTCAAAAGTTAAGTAAATGGAGACAGAGACATGCGATGGGGTTAGATAAATAACATCACCAGTTAAGTAAGACACTTTCCAAAGATGTAAAACCTCAGCGGTAACAAAGCAGCTGAAGAAAGACAGAACATAAATAAAACACTTACTTATTAATTTATTTACACAGAAAAATTACGTGCTAAACAATAAGTCATACAATTCGTGCAAGTTCATACCGGTATTGATCCTTATGGAAGAAGAAATATAATTAACCAAATCTCTAAGAAGCAATAACTCATAATTATTTATATAATAGGCTAAATAATTAGTCAAATCTCTAAAAGGCAATAACTCATAAATATTTAGATAATAAATAATAATTAGTCAAATCTCTAAAAGGTAATAACTCAAAAAATGGCAGAAGCAGTTAACCCTTAAACCGCCAGATATTTTGTAACTCTATGCAATGTAACCAAGAACACTCAGTTCCGGCGGTTTAAGGGTTAAGACGTAAGAATGAAGTTCTGATTTCACTCACGGTCCTCTTCAATGCATGGCTGTTCTGGCGCAACAGGAATATTTGGAAAAACTGAAAACAAATATGGCAAGGGAGCTCAGTATGCTGTATACCATCCACAGACCACAGAAATGCAAGCAATTAAGCGCCCAAGCAATGGCAATTTTCACACAGCAGAAAAACGAGCAAATTGAAAATTCATGCTACCAGTAGCACAAGCAGTAAGATGTTTCCAAATCAACTCCAGCCACTATAGATCACTCCATTATTCAACAATTTACCTACTTAATCTCACAACTCTGGAACTAATCATTACAGTGCTACCCCTACTACTGCCAAAGACCAGACAACTTTGACCATAAAATATCTTTTCAATGCACACATTACTACACAAAAACACAGCACTGTTAAAACATTATTTTTCACACTAGGCCTATAGAGCACCATCATGAACAAGCAGAACCTAATCTTATCTAATCTAAACTCATCCCTTTTGTCAATATGTAGTAATTGCAGCGGGAGCGCTTCTGAGTGACTCTTCAGAAGAGGCGCCGTACAAATATTTTGTTACATTACATCACATCACGTTACATTACATAATCAGTTCTACACTTCAAACTCACACAACCATGCCAGGACGCATGCGTAGTAGGCACATACGCCTACACGAGAAAAAAAACCCGTACTAAGAAATGGATATCCATAGGAGACGATATCCACGAACGCCGACATCATCACAAGAAGCGCAGCGTCAAGCAGGGCAGCTGCAGTCCAGGAACTGCAAGCGCAACCGTACAAGATTCTCAGACAGACGCTTATGTACGGTACGTGACAGATGCGCCTGACAGAGCCGCACGTACAGACAGCACCGCAGATAAAGCAACACCGTCCTATGCGATTCTTTGACACTCTGTCGCTCGTGACAAAACACGGTGCAGGATCGGACACCAGCGCGGCGCCTGCACTGGCCACGACGAACAGAAGATCGTGCCTGGTGAATATTGGTCGTGCCCTTCTTCGTCTCCTATCTGTTCCTTCCCTGATCAATAATTGATGCATACGTGCACAGGGGAAGGGGCAAGCGACTGTCTGTTTGCACCGCACGAGACCCGGGGAAAAACCGTTCGATCTCTCAGAATGCAGACTGGAATGCAGTCAGAGGAACACAAAGTGAAAGACATTCAGACAATAAACAAATTCCTGGCTCTGCCCCTGCAGGACATTCCTGTGATCAGTCAAGAGAATCAACAAAACCTTACAGATAGGCAAAACTAGCCCATCATACATTGAATTATTATTAAATAGGCCGGCCAAACAAACTCTCTCTAAATAATCAATCAATCAATCAAATCAAAAAACTAAGTAATTGCCCTCACGGCCTCACCCATTGCATTGATCCATTCAAACACTTTGAGGTCGTTGTCTAAGGGGTCCGTGTGGGTGGGGCATCTGGTTCAATGCATTCCGAACCTTTGAAACATAGGCTACATCTAAAACCGCAACGCACTATAGAGGCAAAGTCAACTTGAAGATAACTGCTCAAGATTTTAAATTACTCAGTTCGTTGGAAGACCTGAAGATTCCAGATTTTGAGGTCTCTTTCCAGCTTTTTCCCCCAAGCCACCTCCTTCAAAATTCAGTGTTGGTTCTTGGCAGGGTTTAATCTAGGCCGTTTCCGAGGGGAATTGCCCTTTTCCCGGAGATTTCAAATTCCCCCGGAAAGTTTGGCATACTACATCAACTAACAGCAGCCCCCCCCCCCAGCTCACTTCACCCCGGCCTTGTCAGTTTCCCCCTCGGAGTCCAGAGTCTAGATTAAACACTGGTTCTAGGCAGCCTAAGGCAGGCCTACGCTTAATCTTAACAAGAAATCAGTAAATTTTGAGAGAAATTGTTTTGGTTGATTTAGCATGCATTCAACTACTAAGTACTCTTTTATGGCAGCTATTCTTTACATGAGGCTACAGTATCAGATAAGTGGGACAGGATAATAATTCTCAGTGGGGGTTGGGCTGGACCTCTGTTTTCAGAACCTCAGGTTAAATCAGAGCGACTTACCACTTCCAGTGAAGAAATCCGACTTTTGGACATTTGTATCCACACAAATTTAGCGCAAGAGACGACCGTAATAATACTAATATTATTCAATTATTTAATTATAGTAAAATAATTTTCGCCTTTGTATATTTAAATACGCATTTAAATATCGTATCCACACGCTGGAATCTGACAAACGCATACACCATTGACGTCTATTAATAGCCTAATAGACGTCAATGGCAACACGTATCAGCCGTAAAACTTCTTTAGCGCCATTTTTTCAATGCATCCACTGTCATCGTCGATGGTCGCAGAGTGAGAATCATAGTAAAAACAAATCATGTCCGTGAGAGTTCGTAGTGGAAAAACCACGGACTAGTCCATAAGTTTCTGGCTCAGGTTAAGATAGTGATACTTAAAATTGGGGTTAAACTTCTAAAACCCTGTAGCCTACAGCAAGACGTGATATATGATTAAAAATAAGAAAATCTACTAATTTGACACATTTGCTAGTGTCTAAAAATGTGTCTTAACTTCTTGAAAAGTTATTTTCCAGTTGTTTCATCATTTCATTTCTTGACCTTAAGGCAGAATGGGGAATGAAACGCAAAGACCAGCCAGCAGAATTTCTTGACCCGCCCCTGATTGAAACATAACTGCAAGGCGCTTACTTTTGTGTTTCAAAATCCAAGGCTGTACCTAAGAATTTGATTGAAAGAGATGAAATTACGAATATTTGCAAAGCCAAAATAAAGCTGAAAATTGACAAGAAATTGAAGCTATCCATTTAGCTAATCACCAGTAGGTCTTGCTCAGTTAATTGTGATTACAGGAAACCAATTTCCAGGATTGTTTACATTCCAATAACCAACCAGTCTAATAAATAACACTGCAAGATATAAACAGAGGCTAATTATATCACAAGTTCACATGAAATGAAGATAAAATCACAAGCGACAACAACTTGACACGTTTGTTTCTCCAGTCATGCACTACTCTTGTCACTGTTTGCCAACACAAATTGTTCAAAATATTTTTAAAATTTTTAAACTAACAACATTGCTTTTCATCTACAATTTCAAAAAACATAGCTAAATTCTCAGCTTCATCATCCATTGTTCCTATGTCTAAAGTTCCTGTAAAGCACACGGTAATCAATATCCAAATTGCTAAAAATGACAATACTTCTATTGGTAAGTTGCCTTGACACAAAACGTTTCCTCATTTTTATCGTCCTCGTCGTTGATGAAAACGAGGATCTCGACGTATCCCGACGCCATGCTGGGAGCGAAACGCAGTCCGATGGATACAGTCTCCGCGGGGCCCAGCTCCAGGCGCTGTTCCCTCAACTGCAACAGATCGTTGCGGTTGGTCCGCACGAAAAACATCTTCCTCACTCCGTACGGATTCGTAAACGCGATCTTCTTGTTGCTTCCCTTGCCGCCGCCGACCGGAAGCGCGATGTCGAAGGATTTGTTGACGACCGGATGCCGGGATATGACGCTGACGAGCCAACTCCGGACCAGCTGGTGGAACTCCGTGTCGACGACGTTGATGTAGACGCTCTTGCAGCCGGTCTGCAGCGGCCGCACGCCGACGTGGATCTCCTGGAGCGCGTTGGCGGGCAGTGCGAACGTATCCTTCGGCTGCATCTGCATCTCCATCGGGTGCGACGTAAAGCACTGAACCAACCTCGACGACTGCGTTCCTCTGGAAAAAATCGGACAAAACGTAAAATCAAAACGCATCTCAAACAAAGAACTTCTATAGCGCCATTTTGGTAATGCACTGGGCATATGATTGGTGGTTGCTCTGAGGTAGAACCGTAATCCCCATTGTCAGGTCCAATATGTCAATCTGATTTCCCAGTTCCATTTTGTGTCAGTTTGAAGGGGCAGCTAATAAAACATTGTTCCAAAACATCTATAATAATAATAATAATAATAGTAAAGTAGTAGTAGTAGTAGTAGTAGTAGTAGTAGTAGTAGTAGTAGTAGTAGTAGTAGTAGTAGCAGTAGTAGTAGTAATAATAACAATAAGGTTTAGAATGGTTCAGTTGGGTCTGCCCTGTGTGAGAATAACCACTATGTTTCACCCATCCATTCATTAACATTATGGTTTTGCTGGATTCGGTAATTATCAAAATGCAAATCAATCATACAAATATGTAATGTAATGTAATGTAACAAAATATGTGTATAGCGCCTCTTCTGAAGAATAACTCAGAAGCGCTCATGTATATACATGTATATAATCTTCAAATATTCTAAATTCAGTAGGAAAAACTTTCTCTTTGAATCCCTTAAATTCTGTCGCTAAAACTACAAGTAACAACCGACCGAAGGACAAGGCTGAACCGGCTTGTCTGTCCCTGTATCGCGGCCACGTCAACCCTATGCATCGTCTGGACGTAGATCTGCCACATCTGGATCGGAGTAGAGAGGTACGGATCAACGTAGATGGCAACAAAGAACCTCTTCAGTTGAGGAGACGCACCGCATGCAACCTTCATACGAAAAAATATGCCATGACACAATTTCTTAAAAAATAAATTCTAAAAATTCCACTACAAGCGTCACCTGCCCTTGCTAACAATTACAGTAGAACTTTGTCATAGCGTACTTAGCGAGCCTGTAAAATTTAGTACGTTATACCGGACGTACGTTATTACCGATACCATCCAATACGATAGCACAATGCACAGGACCATATATTGCGGAGGGAAAGGTGTAGAGGATGGGCCCCCGCTTTTTCATCCAAGTTTATGCCAGTGTCCTCACTAATATGCCAATGTTATCAACAGCGCCGTTGACTTTGGCTTTTGCTATCTCATGGTGCTATAGAAGTCGTCTCAAGGAAATTAAATAAAGAGGTATTAGTTCTCGAATTCTGCTAAGTTACTTAAATACATTTAAGGACAACAACAACAACAACAACAACAACAATAATAATAATAATAATATAACATGGCTATTCTGCACGAGTTATAGCTGTAACATTGTAATG
Organism: Metaphire vulgaris; assembly: GCA_018105865.1. Classification (NCBI taxonomy): domain Eukaryota; kingdom Metazoa; phylum Annelida; class Clitellata; order Crassiclitellata; family Megascolecidae; genus Metaphire; species Metaphire vulgaris. The sequence continues at coordinate 1,463,863 of CM030852.1, forward strand.
TGTTCGCGCAGTTTGGCTGAATGAGTCACCACATTAATCAGTACGTTAATAATAATAATAATAATAATAATAATAATAATAATAATATAACATGGCTATTCTGCATGAGTTATAGATGTAACATTGTAATGTGTTCGTGCAGTTTGGCTTAATGAGTCACCACATTAATCAGTACGTAAATAATAATAATAATAATAATAATAATAATAATAATAATAATAATAATAATAATAATAATAATAATAATAATAATAATAATAAGCCACAAGCTATCAAGCAGAAACAGGAAAGAAAGTAAAAAACCAATTCTTAAAAAAAACCACCAAGGTACGTTGGAATGCTGAGATACGAAATCTCCAACCTTTAGAAAAACGTCGTGCGGTTCACCTGGCGACACCTTTCTAGTTTCACAGATGACGTTACTGTCACTGCAGCGGACAAACACCTGGCTGATGGCAGGTCCTCCAACAGGTAAATCTGCCAAAAACACAAACCAATGCAACAACCAAAAACCACAACACTCGACGATTTAGCAACCCTCGTATTGTATCAGATCAACAGCTTCTATAGTGCCGTCATGTAACAATAAGACAGTCTTCAACAGTCAATGCATGAAAAACTAATAATGTTCAATCGACAATCGATAGATAACAAAGAAGAAATCAAAGGAATAAAAATCAATAAATATTATTATTTATTAAGCCGGTAATATTTTTATTAAATGTAATATTCTATTAAAATACGTGTTATTTTAGCCAAATCATAACTGACATAAGGCAGTATGGGGGTCAATGAATTTACCAGGTTTTGGCAGATTTTAAACTTACTAAACCACTTAAAGCCCAGTAATTATTATAACAATTTACTACAATCATCATCACCATCACCATTATCATTGTCATCATAGTCATCGTCATCGTCATCATCGTCATCGTCACAGTCATCATCATCATCATCATCATCATCATCATCATCATCATCATCATCATCATCATCACCATGATTATTATAAAAACTCCTTTGGAAGTGGAAATGAGAATTTTCTTCCTGTATAGAGATTGGACTGTGAACTGAAGATGAGACCTGCAATGGAATGCAACGGTGGCAGACGGAATGATTTCTTGAGAAACGTCTGCTCCGGATGGCAAAGTCTAAAGGTCTGGTCGATTATGTGCGGCTGATGCTCGACCCGCAGCGACAGGATTGCGAGCGGCTTCGCGTCCGGATTAAGAAAGCAAACCTGGAAATCATCAACAAAAATCTGAGATCCTGTAATGAAGTAATTTGATCATCACATAGAAAACAATGCCCATAATTAACTGCAACACATTATTATTATTATTATTATTATTATTATTATTATTATTATTATTATTATTGATCATCACATACAAAACAATATCTATAATTAACCACGACACATTATTATTATTATTATTATTATTATTATTATTATTATTATTATTATTATTATTATTATCATCATCATCATCATCATCATCATCATATGAGGTGCTATTACATTACATTACAGTATAGTATCTGAATTCCAGAAAACTCCGTAAGAGTAAAGGGTTTGATTCGGTCATCCATTCTAGCTAAATTCTTTAAAATCAAAATAGAAAGGTCCGGTCTGACCTTGACAGTTCTTGACTGGTTCTGCTCGTTCTTTCTCGCCTGGTTTTCCTGGTCGCAGAGCGGTCGGTACGGGTTGCTCGGCATCGGCAGTTGAACGGAATGGTCAGACCGAAACGTCAGGTACTTGAAAGGGACGTGGATGGTCTCTTTGGCGCGTAGGAAGATCTCCGGTCGACCGGACTTTGACTCCGTGTTGAACATCCTCTCCTCCAGCGGAGTGTGGACCTCGTTCAACATCTTGAAATGACGCCACTCTATTGGATTGGTTACGACTCTGAAACCGAAAACAACAAAAGGGTTCGCAACCGGGCCCGCAGAGAGAAATTCCGGGCCCCTGTGCAGAAGGGAAGTCACGGGCCCCTAACAAGTGTGAAAAACTGCTGATGAACTTTTTCTTGCTTGTTAGTCTTTTAAGGATGTTAATACGTCATCAGCCCGGGGCCCCAACAGGTCGCCGGACCCCTGTGTATTTGCCACCTGCACCTATAGGCTGCCAGTGGGCCCCTTTGAGCTCCATGGGCCCCGGAACAATGTACCGGCTGCACCCCCTCTCCTCAGGCCTGTTTGCAACCACTAAACTAGCTCTGCTTTGGTGTATGTGTGTGTGCTTGTGTGTGTGTGTGCATGTGCACGGTCAAAATACATCTCTTAAAATTTTAGGCAAATGTCAAGAATTTATAATAATAATAATAATAATAATAATAATAATAATTATTATTATTATTATTATTATTATTATGCCAAGGAAGAGAATTAAACCAGTTTCTTTTGAATAGAATACACACATAAATCGAATCAAAATCATTTAAGTAATAGAACATCTACAGGTCTTACTCCAGATCCATGTCTTTCCACTCAATCGAGACAGTAATTTCAACATTGTATGGATTTTTTAGTACAAATTCGAAGAACTCTGTCGTCCCAAGCGATGCATGGATAACGTGTTCCGTTGTTATAGCAAGGTTCAACATGTTGATGATGTTTTCTCTTTTGTTATGCATTCGGAACAGTTCGATCGTCTTTAGATCTCGAAATCGCTCATCTTTCTCCTTTCTAAATGTCTTTGAGAAAAATTAGTATCAAAATTAAATGTCACAACAGCCCATGGCCGAAAATTTTAGTAAAAAAAGTGGGGAGAGACAAGATGGAATTATGCATTTGTTGAAAAAAACACATTATATTAACAGGGACTGCAGTAAATCTGATAAATAAATAAATAAATAAATAAATAAATAAATAAAGCTAGACAGATCTCGATGTATACACATTGCCTTAGCATGCATATTCAGACTGCAAATTCAATACCAATTTTTCTAACAAGATTAAAACCCATCTATAGGGGGCACAAAAACACCGGACTAGTCACATGGTTTAGGTTTGCATTTAATATACCGGTACTCCGGTTTTTTTGCACCACCCTGTACTTGACTTGGCTTATCAACAATAGCCTGTCACCTGGTTGTCCATACGGATGTCCTGGATTTGACCTGGATCCTCAATTATTCTGATTTGGTGCATATTATGAAGTGGCGCTATAGAAGCTTAAGATTAGACCAGATCTGACAGAAAATGCTATCGAGGACATACTCTTAACTTTCGTAATTTATATTTCATTTTTCATTCTCAGAACTCTTGGCAGAAATAACGCAATTGAATCGGACACTGAACTGACATGGAAACTGACCATTGCTGGTAAGGTGTCCTCGATTTTTTCCACCTGCCGCACCGCCTCCATGCGGGACAGCTTCTTCGTCTTTTCCGCCGGAAAGCTCTGGCCATCTTCGCCGGCTTCCTTCTGCCGGCGTGCTCCTATCAACTGCGCCAGCTCCTGGCTTATGTCGGCGAGGTGCTGCGCCTTGCACACCCGGGTTCGGCAGAGTTCTATGAGAACAATAATCCAGAAGAGAATTAACCCCTTAACTGGGGGTTCCGG
>CM030852.1:1472433-1544933 GCA_018105865.1 Metaphire vulgaris
ACAGCTGTCAGATTGAGAGATGATAGATGGGTTAAAATGACAGATGATTGATCGAATCTATAGCGCCACAATGTAGCGATATGGCTTTAGCAGCAGAGGTTATATCTAAAATACAATAATAATAATAATAATAATAATGATAATAATAATAATAATAATAATAATAATAATAATAATAATAATAGAGTGGTGACGAAGTCGGCAGTATGATCAGCAGCGACGCAGCCAGGCATAGACAGGATTTTACATTTGGGGGCGCTCAAGCCCAATAATCACTCCCTTTTATTCCTTTTGAACCCGCAACGCCATTTGGGGTGAATTCATTGAGGGGGCTAGATTAAGCGTTTGGGGGGCTTATGCTCCTCAAGCCCATTCCTAGCTACATCCCTGATGATCAGCATGTTGCTAAAATTGCCGATTGATGTTCCAAACAGGAACAGTTTATGACTTCATTTGAAAGGCTATTATTATTAGTTGGGGTTCCAGTGGTGGCTCCACAGGAGGCCCGGGGAGCCGTGCCCCCTATTGAGTGCCTGGCCCCCAGTGGCCCGCCTCGGTTGGGACCCTATACTTATACTACATACCTAACTACAAATGGTTGGCCCTATGATTAGAAGTTGCCACCCCAACGGCCACCCCACTTACCAAATCCTGGTGCCGCCACTTGGGGAGGGGTCGGCCCGTTGTTACGCCATATTTTACCGGGTCTGACGTTTTGTTACGTCGCGTTACGTAGGGGGAAAGGGGGTCAAAAAGTGCCTAAAATCGCATTTCGTAATTTATGGATGACCCCATATCTCAAAAACTAGAGCTGATGGGGCAAAACTTATAACATTTTTGGAATCAGGGCACCAAATTTACTAAAGAATAGGTCTAACTTTTGAGGCACCAAATTGTGTGTTGACCAGTGTAATCCATCCTATTACACTTTTCGCACAACATCAGAGAGAGAATTCAACATTTGTCCTTACTCTTGCATAATGCAGGACAACATTTGACTAAGATTTAACACTTCAAAATACAAGATTTCTTAGCAACAAAACATCAAAATTTGGCTTAAAAATTAAATGCAATAAAAGAAAAGAAACAGAAAATTAAGAACAGACGTAAAGCCTCAGCACGATCAGTAAAAATTCAGTTTAAAAAAGCAACAAGCGTGCAACGCAACACAACATAACACAACACAACACCAGAAGACAACCTCCACAACTAGGACTCACTTCGACAACGGTTGCCTTGCCTACACAGACTACCTCCATAGAAACAACTGTTGTCAATGCCTACAAGAATCCGTCTATATTCGCCTTGCACTGTCAATTGCAAATCAAGAAAAACTGCTTGACACACATGCACACACAAAGACATCATCAAAGCATATTACACAAATAACAAGACAGCACTAAAGCTGCACACGACAATGGAGACATTCTAAGAAGAAATAACAAAACTTCCCGATATTGACCAGAGATGTAGCAAGTACCAGTACCGGTACACAATATTTCAAGTACAAGTACCTGGCCTCCAAGTACAAGTACAGAAAATTTGTACTCGAGTACAACATGAGTACAAATACAAGTACTACATCTCTAGTATTGATTGCCAGTGGCTGCCCCACCCCAACAATAGGAGAAATAATTTTTTAATGCCCTATAATCCTTATCCCAAGAAATCAGAAGACATCTCAGGATTAGAAACAAGCACAAAAAGCAAGTGAAAAAGAAAGCATGATAAAACTCCTTCAGGAAAGAGTTTCATCTTAAATCAATATGAAGTCTGGATCATCAGGTAGTTAAGATCCTTATTACTGGGACGACCAGAGATGACAATGGTTCAACAGGTCATAGGCCGTATGGGTCAACGGGTCTTGAACCACGACCCATCACATTTTTAAGACTTTGGATGCAGTTAAAAGCAAAAGTTCAGTGGGTGACTGTGGGTCATATGGGTCGTGGGTCAAGGGTAATTTATGAATGGCCCACTGCCATCTCTGATTGGTACTACTTCTGAGTAAATTATGTCACACATAAAAGCAGGAAGCAATTCGAATTCACCTCGCACAACGAAATGAGACTCAAAAAAGCTAAAGGAAAGAACAGACTGTTTAAAGCAAACACAATCTAATCAACAGACAATGATATCAAAAGACTGATGCAACTACACAGTACAAGAAGCATTCAGAGCACAAGTACTCCAGCCAACCAGTATGGCAAACTACCTTCGAGTGTACTTGGCAGTTCGTCCATGCTTATCACCTGTCGTCCAGTTTTCATATGCAAGGCTTTCTCTACAGCCAGTGGAGAAAGCGATAATTCACTCCACACTCAATCTAGCCCCTTAAGGTAGTGCGTGATTCTGAACTCTTATGCCATGTTATAAACGCAGTGTGTTTTTCTTAGATATATAACGCCCAGTGCTTGAATTTAGGGCAGTTAGGGGGCTGGACCACTCCCAAGCCCACACTTCAACCTCCAGAGGTGGTTGGGCGTGGCTACAAACCAAACATAATTTTCTTCCACCAAGGGGTTGATGTCAAGGATGATAACACAATCAAGAGAATAATCATCAGTGAATTTAATCACTTGTCAAGTCTGCAATATTTCTATTGACAACCTGAATTGAGCTGGTGCTAAAAGTGAACTTCTATAGCGCCATTTTAGTAAACTAGCTATCAATGGGTCGACCTAAACCGGTGGTAGAGCTGCTGCCAAACAACCTGACAGATTGAACACCTGTCTGATTTTATCATTATCTAAGTTTGCCTACTTATGTACTGTCTATAAATCACCATTTGATATATGTACAAATAAAAACATTTACATAATATTTTAAATTTAAATACTATATAATTATAATTCGTATAAATGACATAACACAGGCTCAAGGGCAAGAAGAAATGAAGGAGAATACAGGAACAAACCTTATTGCTGTTATTATTATTATTATTATTATTATTATTATTATTATTATTATTATTATTAGTGGTTTTCACAAAGGGCCGATCCTACTGAACCACTCTAAAACCTGTTATCTATAACATTAAAATCGTTATCTGTATGTCTGTTGCCTTCGAGCGTTCTGATTGGTTGGCTGTGTGAGCGTTCTGATTGGTTGCGTTCGACCGTTCTGATTGTTTGGCTGTGTGAGCGTTCTGATTGGTTGGCTGTGTGAGCGTTCTGATTGGTTACCTTCAAGCGTTCTGATTGGTTGGCTGAGTGAGCGTTCTGATTGGTCATTCTGGAATTGGAATTGGATTGGTCGTTGCCTCGAGCGAAGCGAAAGCGAAGCGAAAGCGACGTGACGTGGCTTCGCCTCATGCGAGCGAAGCTCGCGCGAGCGAAGCGAGCCTTCGAGTTCTAGTTATATTAAATTATCAAAACTATTTCAAAATCAGACATGAAAGAAAATCATGCGTGCTCACTGGCTCTCGGCAGTTTTGTGTCGAGCGTATGGCCGACGTTTCCGAGCTTAAGATGCAGACGCCCTCTGACGACATTGCTGACATCTACCGGCATCACACTTCCGTCACGTGACACGTCACCAGATGGCAGCACCTCGTGCTCGATGTATTCCGTCATGATAACGTCCAGCTCGTAAGAGACCTGAACCGCTTCTCGGCCCTGACGACATAGGTGCTGCAAAGAACCAAGAACAAAGGGTTCAAATAACAAAGAGGTCAAACATCTACAGGGTGGCACAAAAAAGTCGGACTATATTAAATGCAAACCTAAATGTGACTAGTCCAGTTTTTTTGCGCCACCCTGTACATCCTACAATTTAATGTTAATATTAGATTATTTGAAGGAATTTTTCTGGAATGGACAATAAAAATAATACTCTGGATAAGGGAATTGAAACAAAGCCAAAATACAAGCATAAATATCTTCTTTGTACATATCATCTGCATATCATAATTTTCAGCCGTGAAATCCATATAACCAAGTCCTGACTTGAAGATAGTGAAAGCTAGTTAGTCAGTCAGTCAGTCAGTCAGTCAGTCAGTCAGCCAGCCAGCCAGCCAGTCAGTCAGCCAGTCAGCCAGCCAGTCAGTCAGTCAGCCAGTCAGTCAGTCAGCCAGCCAGTCAGTCTGTCAGTCATCAGAATAAAGATGAGTGACGGATAACACTTTGACACTCATTCTCCTCATCATTACCCGAAGTTCAACAATTGACGATCCGATTAGCAGAAGGGAGTCACCGTCCCATACATCGACGTGCAGAGTCTGTTCGGCCAAGTACTTGGCAAACAGCTGGCCCTCGCCGTCCCTCATGTACGTTGGATCAACAATGTACTTCACCTGCGCATGGAAAACAATCAAACAGAATCAATCGACTGTGTTCCAGTAAATTTTAAAATTATTTTACAAAAAAGTTATTCTTTTACATCGCTTTATCTTTCACTTTTATTCCAACCTTAGGAGATGACTAAAAAATGTTCCTAGTTCTCTCAGTCTATCCCTGTCTCTCTGTGTCTGTCTCTCTCCCTGTGTCTCTCTGTGTCGGTCTCTCTCTCTGTCTGTCCCTCTTTCTGTCTGTCAGTCTTTCTCTCTGTCTGTCTGTCTCTGTCTCCCTCCTCATTAAAACCTTAATCAACAATTTAATAGAAAGCATAAGCTATTAAATAAAGAGATTAAAAAATTAAGAAAAGCTTCACCTGATAACCAGGTGGACCTTTGAGTATGGTTCCATCTCTGTCAAATCTCTGTAGAATGAACGGAAGAGTTTCTTTTTCCAGAGACAAGTCATTTTCAATCTTTCCAAGCAACAGTCTAAAGAAACCCAATGCTCTGCCAATTTACACAAATCACTTATCAATGCCAAACTGGGACAATATCAAAAGTCTTTCAATTTGAAACCATTTACTTATATAATCCAATCAGAGCAAAATATCAATGAAAAAGTTCATTGTGTTAATCAGAACTTGGACACAAAGTGAATATCACAGTTAGAGAAGACCATAGCACAATCTGATTTTCAAATCTTCTTTCTTAGCAAAATTATTTCACCCATATTATATCTTGTAAGAGAAAACCATTCGCACCTCTCCGATGTAACTTGTTCAAAGCGGTAGAACTGAAAAGTGAAGAAGACGGAACCAGGGTTTTTGGCACTGACAGGTGGTTCAAACCCAGGAAGTCTAACATTCAACAAAGAATAAATACCTTTAATATTATATCACATCATCAACATTGCTACTGATCCTAGAATAATAATAATAATAATAATAATAATAATAATAATAATAATAATAATAATAATAATAATAATAATAATAATAATAACACTACTACTACTACTACTACTACTACTACTACTACTACTATTACTAATAATAATAATAATAATAATAATAATAATAATAATAACAACAGGGCTTAGAGTATTTCAGTAGGATCTGTCTTGCATGACAACCACTTGAATCACTATTATATTGCAATGTATCATATTGTATCATTTTGTATCATATTATATCAATTTATAGACAAAAACAACTACCATATATCACAACACCTGATAACAAAAGCGCAGTTAAGCAAATTTCTAATCATCCAAGTAAAACTTTACATTTACTGTCAAACAGTAAATGTAATCAAATAATCTGCTAAAAATCTTTAAATATAATTTTCCTTTTTATTGGCTTTAATCATCTCAAAATCAACTGTCTGCAAAACAACCTCGTAAAGGCCATGAACTGGAGCGTGACCTCGTTGACCTTGAGACGATCCGTGTCCTCCTTCGCCAGAACAAAGTGCAGATAGTCCGACGGGTCGACCGCTTCTGCTGCCGTCCCGCTACGACCGAGGATCGGAGGAAATCCAACGCTGTGCAGCTTTGCGTAAGCCGCCCTCGACAGCATCTGTCCACTGCAGGAGACAAAAAGCAAAGTATGTCACTAATAATAATAATAATAATAATAATAATAATAATAATAATAATAATAATAATAATAATAATATTTATGTGCTTTTATATAGCCATTTATAATACCCTTAGGCATTAATCAAGGATACTCCAAATCCTGGCTGCAAAATCATTGGCGTAAATTGGAAGAAAATGTGGGGGTCCAACCCCTGCACCTTCCACCTTTCCTATGGTAACTTCCCAAAAAAGTGTGGGGAGGCTCGAGCCTAGGGGCCTAATAGAAGTTTACGCCCATGTGCAAAAAACCAGGCCAATCAAGAATATTAGTAGATGATGGTGATGGCGATGATGATGGTGATGATGATGATGATGATGGCAGAGCTGGTAATGACAAGGAGACTTCTATATTACCCATGCCATGAAATAACTTAGGAAATAAAATCCATTTATGTACTGTAATTAGTTGACAGCCACAGGGAATGCCCTAACCATAACCGCCCAACCATGGTCTTGGAAAATTCGCCCCACAAGTATTCCCGGTCTACCTGTGCATCCCGGGAACAGTAGCCAAGATCGGAAAGTGGATCGGCGCGTAGTTCGACTCGTGCATTTCGATCGATCCTCCCAGAGCATCGCGTGCGGAAACCTGAGACTGAATAAAAAAGATATTCAACAAAAAAACCTTTTCATGCATGTAACAAAGACCATTCATACAAACAGACACTCAGTACTTAGCAAAAGTGGTCAAAGTCTCTTGGATTTCAAATGATCATACAATATAGTAAGTAAGATAGGTTCAAAGCAAGTCACATGATCATCAATTTATCCACGTAACTAGATATATTTCTCACTGCCCAAAGCCATAAATAATACAATATACTGCTTCAGTCTGACAGATAGCCTACTATTTGGTTCATGAGCCTTAATTCTTTGTTAATTATAAACATTTAGTTGAGAAAAAAACATAGAAAGAGACCAGATTAAATATTATAATAATGCACTTCTATAGCGCCATTTCTAATATCCTGAGGTGTCAATTGATGGTACTCCAATCCAGATATCAGCAAGTGGGAGGTATCAAAGCAGGATACAGAGGAAAAGGTAACTGAAAGACAGTGTTTTATCCAGACCCCAGGCCTTGCAGGGGTGGGAAGCAAATTTACTTGGCTGGAGGGGTAGGGGCACAGTTCAATGCAAAAATGTGTGTCAGTGCTGGGATTGTGGGGGGAGGGAGTTGTGGGGTTGTGGTTTGAGGGAATTCCCCCTCATATCAGGCCTGTATAAAACACTGCTGAAAGAGATGTATTTTAAGGTCAAGATGTGAAAGTTCTTGGTTCTAGATTCCAGCTATTTACCATCATCACCCCATGCAGATATGACTGAGGAAAGGGCAGATAGGGCACGGGGTAGCCCTGAGTGTCGTAAGGTGGACGAGGCGAGACACCAGACTGCTGAGACTGCTGAAGTTCTCCCCGTTTCGACCTAAAAAGAACGTCAGCAAAAAATCCATCACCGAAAAATTAGCCACAATCACCTGTGCCAGGTATTTCCTATTATTATTATTATTATTATTATTATTATTATTATTATTATTATTATTATTACATTTATTACATAGTGGGTTTCACACAGGACAGACCCTGCTGAACCACTCTAAACCACATTATTATTATTATTATTAGTAGTAGTAGTAGTAGTAGTAGTAGTAGTAGTAGCATTGTTGTCGTTATTATTATTATTATTATTATTAGTAGTAGTAGTAGTAGTAGTAGTAGTAGTAGCAGCAGCAGTAGTAGTAGTAGTAGTAGTAGTAGTAGTAGTAGTAGTAGTAGCATCATTGTTGTTATTATTATTATTATTATTAGTAGTAGTAGTAGTAGTAGTAGTAGCAGTAGTAGTAGTAGTAGTAGTAGTAGCAGTAGTAGTAGTAGTAGTAATAGTAGCATTGTCGTTATTATTATTATTATTATTATTATTATTATTATTATTATTATTAAGCTTATTGCTGCTGCTTCTACTACTAGTACCACCACCACCACCGTCATCATTATTGTTATGAGAATGTATTTGTTGTTATTATTTATTTATTTTATTACTATTATTATAATTAAACATGCCGAACCTGCTGGAATTTCTAAAGCCATCACAATTCCACAGGTTGCAGGGCATATTTTCAATTAACGAGAATACAAATTTTCGCTTTAAAAACTTATTTCACACAGGAGAATAAACCAGGTAAAGGGTGACCTTGAAGACACCGGAGGTTTTGCCACTCCTCTTTTTTCTCCACGCAGAAGATCCGCATCCTCGCTTGTCAACGAAATAAGAGAACGAGACGAAATTTCATTTGCAGCCATCGGTGACAGTGCCAATATATCAGCTTCCGGTTTGGTGTCGAGACTCAACCCCTCTGAAGCCTGCAAACCAAACTCCAAATCTTCTTACACTGTTCAATGCATGCATGAGAAACAGCTTAGACAATTTTAAAACCTCTCTATGTCTAATGTAATCTAATCCTAAACTTCTATAGCGCCACTTTATGATGCACAGAAGCATCAGCCGATGGCACACCAACCAAATCAAAATCATTCATGGTCCAGACACAAATGAAACGTTTAAATATTTTTATTATAATTATTGCCCCCATATTGCTTTATTATGGCACCCGTGCTGGCTGGCACCCGTGCTGGCTGGCACCCGTGCTGGCTGGCACCCGTGCTGGCTGGCACCCGTGCTGGCTGGCACCCGTGCTGGCTGGCACCCGTGCTGGCTGGCACCAGTGCTGGCTGGCACCCGTGCTGGCTGGCACCCGTGCTGGCTGGCACCCGTGCTGGCTGGCACCCGTGCTGGCTGGCACCCGTGCTGGCTGGCACCCGTGCTGGCTGGCACCCGTGCTGGCTGGCACCCGTGCTGGCTGGCACCCGTGCTGGCTGGCACCCGTGCTGGCTGGCACCCGTGCTGGCTGGCACCGTGCTGGCTGGCACCCGTGCTGGCTGGCACCCGTGCTGGCTGGCACCCGTGCTGGCTGGCACCCGTGCTGGCTGGCACCCGTGCTGGCTGGCACCCGTGCTGGCTGGCACCCGTGCTGGCTGGCACCCGTGCTGGCTGGCACCCGTACTGGCTGGCACCCGTGCTGGAACCCGTGCTTTCCATGAAAAATTTTCGGGTGATCCAAAAATTCATGTTGATATTGCTCATATTGCTGTATTGCTCGAATTTCGCATTAGAACCCTCAAGCGCCTCCCCTAATCCCCCTTACCCTAACCCTAACCCTAACCCACCTTAAAACCATAAAAACCCTAAAACCCCTAAAAACCAAAAACCCTAAAACACTAAAAACCAAAAAACCTAAAAACCCTAAAAACCCTAAAAACCTAAAATGCTTAAAACCATAAAAACCTTAAAACCATAAAAACCCTAAAAACCCTAAAACCTTAAACCATAAAAACCTAAAAACCTTAAAACCCTAAAAACTCAAAAACCTAAAAACCCTAAAACACTAAAAACCCTAAAACCCCTAAAACACTAAAAACCCTGAAAACCTTAAAACCCTAGAACGAAAAAACCCTAAAAACCTTAAAACCCCAAACACCTTAAAACCATAAAAACCTTAAAAACCTAAAAACCCTAAAAACCTAAAATCCCTAAAACACTGAAAATCCTAAAAACCTTAAAACCGTAAAAACCATTAAACCATAAAAACCATAATAAAACCTAAAAACCTTAAAACCCTAAAACACTAAAAACCCTAAAAACCTTAAAACCCTAGAACCAAAAAACCCTAAAAGCCTTAAAACCCCAAACACCTTAAAACCATAAAAACCTTAAAAACTCTAGAATCCTAAAATCCCTAAAACACTGAAAATCCTAAAAACTTTAAAACCGTAAAAACCATAAAACCATAAAAACCATGAAAACCTGAAAACCATGAAAACCTGAAAACCCTAAAAACCATAAAACCTAAATACCCTAAAAACCATAAAAACCTAAACACCCTAAAAACCTTAAAACCATAAAAACTCTAAAAACCTGAAAACTCTGAAAACCCTAAAACACTAAAAACCAAAAAACCTAAGAACCTAAAAACCTTAAAACCCTAAAAACCTTAAAACCATAAAAACCCTAAAAACCCTAAAAACCTAAAATGCTTAAAACCCTTAAAACCTTAAAACCATAAAAACCCTAAAAACCCTAAAACCTTAAACCATCAAAACCATAAAAACCTAAAAACCTTAAAAACCTTAAAACCCTAGAACCAAAAAACCCTAAAAACCTTAAAACCCCAAACACCTTTAGCCATCCATCCAGCTACAAATATTTGGACAAATCACATATATTTCAGCACAAACTCTATGCCAGGACAAACGGCAAACAAAAGTGGTGCCATAGAAGTTGATGATTGATTCCCCGGAGAGGAGGAGGGCGGCAGGGGGCAAGTCCAACCCTTTGGTTACATTTACGCTGACGCGCTATTCACAAATCCAGCAATAGTCACTGAAATGTAATGTTATGTAATGTGGCATTTGTATAGCGCCTCTTCTATTTCTACTCAGAGGCGCTGCTAGGCATTACATAATTTGCAGAAGAACGAATTTCCTAAATGAAAAAAAATCATTAAAAATAAATAACAAAAGAATAAATACCGTAAATGAAAATATTCACCGGTACACGAGTAACAAGGTAAATCGAGTTACCTTACCTTATTCAAGGTGAAGGTGACAGTACCGTTGAGGCTGCACACCGACGATTTAGCCGCTCCGGATTCTGGTTCTGCGACCTTACTGCCAGCGGGGCCGCGATAGACAAACGTTGAATCGGGATTCGTTGAATTGCCCCCAAAGAGCTGGAGGGTGTGGTGATCCAAATTGGACGAAGCCAAAGCACTCATGGCTCCCCAACAGACAACAATGTCCAAGACAGGCTGAGCCAATGATGTCTACAAACAACAGCTATATACTGATAATTTAAGTGCTTCATATGAGAAAAGAGCATAGAACCACAGATAACAAAGACCTATAAAGCACGCATTATTACCAATAAAACACACCTATGTATAACATGTGCCATTGCATAAGATTATTATTATTATTATTATTATTATTATTATTATTATTATTGCTATTGCTATTGTTATTGCTATTGTTATTGCTACTGCTATTCCTCCATAGTCTGTCTTACACTCTCCCTCTGACTGATCTCTGGAATGACCTGGATCATTTGCGAATTGATTTGAAGTACCATCGATTGATACCCTTGGGTATTAGAACTGGTGCTACAGAAATGCATTATTATTATTATTATTATTATTATTATTATTATTATCATCATCATCATCATCATCATCATCATCATCATCATCATCATCATCATCATCATCATCATCATCATCATCATCATCATCATCATCATCATCATCATCATCATCATCATCATCATCATCATCATCATCATCATCATCATCATCATCATCATCATTATTATTATAAACATTATTATTATTATTATTATTATTATTATTATTATTATTATTATTATTATTATTATTATTATTATTATTATGTTTATTATTATTGCATGGTTGTTAATGCAAGTTTTACATTACATTACAAACTACATACACATTTAGTGCTAATGACTTAAATAGGTAAACACTTTCTGGTTCAATCAGCAAGTAATGGAGTTCAGCGTCCAAACAAACCTAATACAATTTGGCAGCAGCAGCAGCAGCAGCAGCAGCTACAACAATGATGACAACAAACTTGTTGATAGCAGAAAAAGTGAATTGTGTACGATACCTTCTGCTTTGGCAGTTCATCTCGGCCGTTGCTGGGCACGGATACCTCGTACACAAGCGTGAAGACGACGTGTAGCATCGGGTCTTGCAGGAGTCCTTCTATGTCGACTCGACTTTTGTGAATCAATCCAGTGGCACCAGTAATTCTGAAAACAAATCACAACTTCCAACGACAAAATCATCTGTTTGAGAAGCTCCTAAAGACACACTTATTTAACATCTCTTATAAGTGACTCCTTTGTAAAGCACTCCAGTTATGTCTCTGCGCTATATAAATTGTCGTAGATAATAATAATAATAATAATAATAATAATAATAATAATAATAATAATAATAATCTGTTCTGCACTTACACCAATCTCAATTGAACATAGAACGGTAATACTGTAGCTGGAAAACATAAATACTTTTTAAACCAAGCAAACCATCCAAGTTTTTTGCTTAGAAAACAACCCATTTCACCATTAAGTTATTTGCTGTTTCTTTTATTTCAAAGTCTGCCTTGCTCCCTCTATGCATGAGCACTCCTATTCTGACTGATCTCTCAAATTGGCCTGGTCTTTTGTGGTATGGATTTGGAGCACCATCAAATGATGCAATTGAGTATTATAATCGGTGCTATAGAAGCTTATAAATAATAATAATAATAATAATAATAATAATAATAATAATAATAATAATAATAATAATAATAACAATAATAATAATAATAACAACAATAACAATAATAATAAATCTAGGAAAATGGCAGACAATACAGTATAACTTTTTAATGGCATATTTAGTGGGTCTGCAAAATTGAGTACGTTATATCCGAGGTACGTCATATTCAGTACCATCCAATACAGTAGTGCATCACATGGGACTGTACATAGCAGCATGTTATAACTGTGGATATGTTATAACCGAGCCTGTTATATCAAAGTTCTAATGTAGATATGCAAGATGCTAAGATGTTAATCAGAAATATTAGCAACACAAAACATTAGCGTACGCATGACTTGACGACGAAGATCTTTGATGTCCACGTTTAAACGAAGCCGTACGACTGAGGTTTACCGATTCAGAATTCGGACTCAGTTGGATTTCCTCCGGTTGAGCGACAAACGTCCATCCATTGTGAACTCCAACCTACATGCAACCAAACACAGGCGTACACTTTGGTGCAACCAAACAACACACAGGAGTACACTTTGGTGCAACCAAACAACACACAGGCGTAAACTACTATTAAACCTCTAGGCTCGAGCCCCCAACTTTTTGAGAGGCTACCATAGGGAAGGGGGAAGGTAAATGGGTTGGGGCCCCCCACGCTTTCATCCAAGTTTATGCCAATGAAACAACACAAACAGACAAAGTGAAAATGATCAAAACAAAGATCAAGGCAAATTGAAACTGACAACAGAGCTGTCGTATATACTGGTAGTCATGTAATAATAATAATAATAATAATAATAATAATAATAATAATAATAATAATAATAATAATAATAATAATAATAATAATAATAATGTAATAATATCGAATGATGAATTAAGATAAAAAAGAATTGGATTTGAGAGAAACCTGTGATCTAAACTCATGATTTCACGTACCTAGAATAATTCGAGATAATCCTAGATAAACATAGGTTTCAAATCCTGAACAAAATAAGAACATAAGTAAAGGAAAATCATGATAAAAAACCAAGTGCAAAGCCAAATACAGGTTTCTGAAAAAATATCAACAAAAAGTAAGGAATAAATAGATAAATATAGACCACAGCGGTGCAGCCAGGATTCTGTAATATGGGGAGGGGGGCACATTGAAATGTTCATGTGCTCAGGTGGACAGCCTTGATGAGCAAAAAATCCTCATTGTATCAGCGCTTTGAACTTCTTTCATTCATTCGTTCTTACATTCCCATACTACTTACCCTACCCCATAAACAACTCAATGGTCTTGCAAAAATCCAGGTTCCAGACTGAATAGGGGTTGGGCCAGTGGCTAATCTAGACTCCTGGACTCCAGGGAGGGGGAACTGACAAGGCCGAGGGGAAATCAGCTAGGGGGGCTTGGGGGAGCGCTGTAAGTTGATATCGTATGCCAAAATTTCCGAGGGTAATTTGAAATTTCCGGGGGCAAAAAAGGGCAATTTTTCCCTCGGAAACGGCCTAGATTAAACCCTGGGTCAGGCTACACCTTGGCCATGCCAATGATTCTCCAGTGCCATTAAGAACTATTCCACTCAAGAAAGCAAGTCGGAAAAATACACTTTCACAAACTACAAAGAGAAATCCTGTTGAAAATAAATTCAAGGCTAAGGAATTCACCCTCAAGAAGCGCTTTGTCACTTGAATGCCCTTTCCCGTGGAAGCCGTCTGCGCCCGAAGCACGTACTCCTCGAGCACTTGACGACAAAGTTCCTCCTCGAATTTCTCGATCGACGGATCGAGGCGAACGGTTATTGACTCCACAGAACATCTCATGGCTTTCGCCAATCGTGGCTTCCTTAGATTGTCGATTACTGAAAAATTACACCAAATCAGATATCAGACGAGCAAATATCATCTATATTACTTTTATATTGACCAGTACAGGATGGCGCAAAAAACCGGACTGTATTAAACGAAAACCTAAATGTGACTAGCCCAGTTTTTTTGCACCACCCTGTATATAGCAATATAGCAAGGTTTCAAACACAGGCTGGATCTCCAATACATGCTGGCAGTAAAGTCATTTGACTTAATACAGTAGAACTTCATTATAATGGACTTGGTGGTTATAATGTATATTCAGTTGCAACGTACTTCAATTCTTATTTTCACTAATTGTCCCACATAGAGGTTCACGAATAGCCTTCTTTCTTGTCAATAATAATCTACTCCAAGTCTTCTCAGTGACCCCATTAATTTAGCCCAATCCACTCTATCGAAGGTCTTCTTGCAATCCACAAAGCATATATAGGCATCCTTGCCATGTCATATATGGTACTTCTTTCACTTAACACCCTTATAGATCAAATGGCCTCCCAAGTTATTATTATTATTATTATTATTATTATTATTATTATTATTATTATTATTATTATTATTATTATTATTATCAACGTACTGATTAATGTGGTAACTCGTTCAAACGAACTGCGTGAAAACATTACAAAGTTACAAATAACTCTTGCAAAATAACCATGTTTGAAGTCTCTCCTTAAAGATATCCAAAGTTGCCATTCCTCTTCTAAATCCTTCTAGCGAATATTTATATCTATGATTCAAATCCAGAAATTTTCAAAGCAATATCAAATCAAAGTGGGTGAGCGAGAGACTTGCTTCCTGTCTTCGGATCCTTCTGGCCTCCGATGAGTCCGGGAATGGTTTCCTTCTGTCCGACGAGAACGTTTTCTGGGAAAAGCTGCAGAACTTTGAGCAGAAGACGATGGACTTGAACGGCACAGAGAACATGGTAACCGCTTTTAACGAGACTTTGGTTTGCTGGAAAAGAAATCGAAACCTCTGCAATTCAAATCTATAAAAACTGTAGAAAAACACGTAAAAACATAATTCGTTAAAGAAAATCCGAAGAGAAGCTTTAAGAAACATCATTCATTCAAGAACTTACAAAGAAACACCTTTCAAAAGCACAATTCATTTTACAAACTGAAGAAAAACATCTCTGACTTAAGAGAATATGAATGAAAATATATAGAGACATAAAAGGACATAATTCCCTTACAAGAAAAACACAAAAAACATCATCTGTCTGAAATTTTGGCTGAACTGCAGGAAAAAATCACTTCACATTCATGTTCCACTTCTTAGCATTAACTTTCCTTGAAATACACACATGCTAATGGTCTGAATTTCTATACAATACAATTTCATTTTATAATTAACTGCAATTTCTCTAAAACCAGTGCTGAAAGTCAGCAGGAACGCACGGGAACTAAGTTCCCGCACGTTTTTGGACCATGAAAATTTCCCCCCATAATTTTCAAATAATTGTTCCAATATTGTAAAAGCACCGTGTGCTTGTTGCAAAACTATTAAGCTAAGATTTAAAAAGCGCTACAGAATTGTAAATGATGGCTACCCATAGTTCGTTAGGGTTAGGGCTAGAGTTACGGCACCTTTTTTCACAGACTTTCAGCACTGTCTAAAACCATTGTTAACCCCTTAACTGGGGATCCCAGATATATCTGTCCATTTTACATTGAGTTACAGTTAAATACACGGTTAAGGGGTTAAGGTATCTGTTACCAGACACAGCACATCAGATTTTGATCAAATTCATCTAAGAGTGAGATGAAAAACCATGGTCTTTCAAGACCAAAACCATGCTTTACCTTCAATTTCTCCATTCAGGTAAAGCAGCACCTGTGGACTGCCTTGGAAAATTTCAATCCTGGCAAAAACATCCACAAAATCAGCATTGCAAAAGCATTCAGGCCATTGGCTACACATGTGCATCATACTTACTACAGCACCATTTCAACTGAAGAAAAATATTCAGAATTTTCCAATAAAAATTAAAATTCTACCGTATAAATGACTGATTGACACAAGAAACTAAATAACAAATACTCTTACAATCGAATGCTTTCCATTATGATAATAATTATTTGTGAATTTTCCTTCTGATGCTAAATAAAATCAATAATTAATTACGTAAAAAGCATACACCCCAAGATTAATTTCAATCAGTGTTTCATCCAAGCCTTTCAGAGAGAGATTCCCCCCCCCCAAACCACCCCCCCCCCCAAAAAAAATTCCCAGCACTGACACACATTTTTGCATTGAACTGTGTCTCTTCCCCCCAGCCAAGTCAATTCCCCCCCCACAAAGGTCTGGAGTCTGGATAAAATACTGATTTCAATCAACCAGAACACTGAAGACGTAGGCACCAACTTCTTTGCTGGAGCTGGAGCGCTGTCGGATAAGTCGACCGCCTTGACGTCTGCCTTGAAGATCCGGTGGAAGCCCCATCCGCAGCCAAACGTCTGCTTCTTGCCGTTTTCGCCGTCGCTAGTGCAGACTATCTCGAACACTAGGAGAATGCCGGGATCATTAAGCGATGAGTGCATGTAAACCGTCTGCAGATAAAACAATTCACTCATCACATCACAGATCTCTAAACTAATCTTAAACTTCTACGGCGCCACTCTTCGCAGTGGCGGTTCTGGGATTTCTTGGTGGGGGTTGGGGGGGGGGGGAGGTGAATGAATTCATAGGAAGTTGGTGGGGGGATGAAAAGGGAAGGAAAATATCAATGAACTTTGCCGAAAAAGGCTGACAAAAAGGCAATTTCCCCCCCTAATTTTACAATTCCCCCCCCCAATTTTACTACACTTTCACGAAAAAATAGATTGACAGGTTGACAAGCAAAAAAGGTCATCCGCAGTTTCCCCCCGTAATTTTACTAGGCTTAAAAGTCCAATATCATCCTTAATTGCCTCTTATTACTGAAGTTTTGTAATATGCAAGTAATCTCATAATGCTTTAAAAGACCACTTATCAGTAATAACAACAACAATTGCGCTAAGTAAGTAAGCAAGTAAAATCCCATGAATTTTTATAGCTACATATTCTTAGGCAATTAATCTACGGTAAATCTGAAATAGTTAACCCCTTAACTGGGCAACTATTTCTAACTCAATGCAAAATGGACGAGTGTTACTCGGGGCACCCAGTTAAGGGGTTAAAGGACGGAGGTCAGTGAGAGGCAAGGATGTTTTATCCAAAGGGGCATTGTGGTTGAAATGTTACAGAAATGGAAGAAATGCTTTTTAAAAAGAGAAATGCTTTAAGGTTAGATAGAAAAACTTAAAGAGATGTTAAGATCCAAGATCAAACCTAAAGAGATGCAAGAAGTGAAGGAATATATTTTGCTTAACCCCTTAACTGGGGATCCTGGATATATCCATCCATTTTACATTGAGTTACAGTTAAATACATCGCTAAGGGGTTAATATGGCTGCCAATTGCAAAATTTTGACACTTATTCAATCTGTAAATATTGCAAAACATCAACTAATCAATTGAAATTTCTTTCCTTGTTTCATCCCTACTTCAGGCATCTGAGCTGCAATCATCAGCTTCAATCAGGATTTCAATCACAAGAAAGCAATCATAATCAATGAAAATATGCAATTGTGGCGGTCACAACATGTCGTAACGGATAAGAAGACAAAACCACTTGATAAGAAAACACCTGTTGTAAATCATGATGCCTACCTGGTTGTAAGAGATTTTCCCATTTTCTCTGTAGTCGTGGTCAGGGCCGACCCAGGTACGTCCAAGAAACTGTCGGCATCCGGAATCAAAGACACTCAGCTGGAGACGAACGAGAGATCGTCCAGGTTGAAAGACCTACGGACAAACATTTTACCTGTGGTAAAGGTGCCACGGAAGTCCACAACACAAAAAGGTAGAATATGAATATATATATATATATATATATATATAATATATATATATATATATATATATATATATATATATATATATATATATATATACATACACACAGTTACACACACACACAGTACATACTACATACACCTGTAAATGATTGCATAATATGCATATGGCTTGGCTAAATATGTTAAGGACATGGCAGTGCATTTGACATGCATACCAATCACTGAAATGTCAGAAGTGCAGCTGTCAATGAATAGCAGAGAGTGACAGTTTTCATTACTATCCAATCCAACTTAATGGAGTTCTGGTCCCACAGATCAAGTTCCATAGTACATTGAGCGGCCAGGTTCGAGCCCCATCCCACTTTTTGAGAGGCTAGACTAGGAAAAGGGAAAGGTATATACAGTAGTTGGAGTGGGACCCCTACTTTTTCATCCAAGTTTACATTAGGCCTATGTCTGCTATGCATTATATTCTACAGACATAGTCACTGGTGTAAACTTAGATAAAAAGTGGAGGGTACACCGACCCCCATACATCCCCCTTTCCTATGGTAGCCCTTTAAAAAGTGGGGGAAGGCTGAGCCTCGAGGTCTAATAGAAGTTTTCGCCTATGAACGATAGACATTGCCTCCTAAAGCAGCCCGGAAAAAGCAGGGGGTAAATCCAAAAAAATACAAGTTCACGTCAATTTCACACCAGAATGTTGCTAAGACATTAAAAAGTACGAACTCTCGAATGAAACCGCACGGCCGAAAAATTCGAATACCTGCTCGGTGGTGTTTTTTAGTCCGTCGATTGTCAACAACGAAAATGAAAATCCGGCCGGTACTCGGCCGGCGAGGCCGTCTAATCTGACACGATCTTCGGACGGCGGCACATTGCTGCCGTGCAGCCTCTTGACCGCTGCTCCGAACCATTTGGATTCCTCGCTCGGCTCAGCGGTCCACCGAACGGACGCGAGACTCGTCAAATTGTTTGCGGAAACAGACGCTCTCAATCCGGGCATTTTTATTCCCTTCGAGGCACTGCACTTCTGGTTTTACGCACAAAATCCCTTGTCTCTGCGCCTTCTAGTTTTTATTCATGACTGCTTAACACATCCGGAAAACCACCAGGAAATTTCTTCCATTTAAACTTTATACTTCATGCATACAAATATAGGCCTGCACGTAGATCAGAAGGGCAGACCATTTCAACGGTCATTTCAAATCCTCCTCACTGCGTTTGTACGACAGAAAAAAAGCTGATCATGTTTATTCATATCTCCCTTGGATACCGTCAAAACAATCAGCTGATTTGTTCACGGCTAGGAGAACACACGATATCCACCACGCACCTGAACAGGTGAGAATATTACCTGCCGAGGCATGTCTTGCCAACCAGCCGTATCCACAATGTCAACATGCCTCTAACCAAACCACTCTACCATTAAACATCTACACCAAAGGTCCACACACACATACACAAACACACACACACACACACATGCACACACACATACACCACTAATGCTATATCGATACAGGAACAGAGGGCTGAATGGAGCATACTCAAGCTACAGCAGCACAGCTCATAAATACCAAGGCTGGCAAGCGTTCAGGCAGAAATATTACAGGTAAGTGAGAAAGAAATCTTGATGTCAGTACAAAATTCTGGAAATGCGCATTGCTAAATTTGACACAGACCCCATGGTTAGTACCCGGTACAGTCTGCTTCAAATGTTGCATTTCAAACATTAGATTCATCTCTATGTAAATGAAAATCATCTGTACGATTGCTGTTCTTGATGTTTTAAAAATTTTGATTTAGAACCCCTACAGGTAAGGTGAAGGTTCACCAGTAGACTCAATGCCCATAGGGGCCGGTGCTGATCCTGGTTTAGAGACCATCAGCCCATAGATGGCTAAGCTATTCATTGGCGGACGGTGGCCAGTCATTCCCCCGAACCTATGGTTGCCTTGGCAATGTTGCCATGGCTACTCGTTTTGCCACTGCAATTGAGTGAAGGCTGAGTCAACCCCATGGCTCCTGCGAGTCTTGAACTCGCTTCCATCGTCTCTACAGTCCAATGATGTTACCACTGTTCTATCTTCCCACCCGTGACAATATAAGCTGCGTGATATTATAATCACAGATGTATTTTGTCGTGTTTTTAAACAAAAATAACATAATCAAACTGCATTAAAAGCCAATATCAAGCATTCCAACTGCTGCACCTGTACGGTAACTATGCTGGACTTACATTGTACATAATTGCGTATTTGTGTGTGACCGCTTTGTTAGGTACTTTCTAGGATGTAACCAGCCGTACCTACTCTGTTGCTCATTGCCAACAGAGCACAGCTAGACACAATACACAGCAATCATGAATGTCCTATCTGATATATTCAGTTCTTTAACCCCTTAACCGTGTATTTAACTGTAACTCAATGTAAAATGGACGGATATATCCGGGATCCCCAGTTAAGGGGTTAATTTACAAACCACTTTTAGACTCTGGCCACTGACTTGAATGCTCAATTCGGTAAAACGCTAAAACTTTCATAGTGCCATTCTAAAGCAAATGTATTTTCAGTCATTAATTCCTCAGAAGTAAAATCTTAAACCACCAAGGTCAAGAGAAAGTCAAGGACAAGTCAAGGTCAAGTCAATTCTACACCTCTGATCATCCATCACAATGAAGTTGCAGGATGCACATTCAAATCCACTGCTACTGAAATTATGCATTGAGGCGGCAACATGACATAAGATATGGACCTTAGAAAATCTCCTAAAGCATTGACATTTGACATAGGTGGCTCCAGGAACATGGCTTCTATGAATAACATCTGGCAAAGCAAAGCAATAAATATTAAAAGAAAAAACGATTCTTGAAACATGCATTTTGCGCAGTTTCCTCTGTGGATGTGAAACAAAGGATTTAGAACAAAGGAAATTTGTCTTTGAAAAAAACAAACAAAATTTGTCTTCCAGAGAAAATGCATTGGAAATCCATGTACGCAATTGCAGAAATGTACAATCACAACGGTCTAATATGAACGAGACGACTGGTGTAAAACATTCAACAGTGGTTCGGCAGCAGCACTTTGAACAGACAGCAGTGGAAGCAAAGTGTGCAGATCGCTAAAAGCCTGTGGCAATGAATAATAAAGACGACGACGACGACGACGATGATGATAATAATAATAATAATAATAATAATAATAATAATAATAATAATAATAATAATAATAATAATAATAATGACGATGGCAACGAATGGGATAGAGTTTCAAAATAGGTGAACCATATGTAGGTTAAGGTTATGGGTTAGGGCTAGCTAACAAAGCTAATCCTAACCAAGTTAATCTAACCCCTCATCTTGACTCTAGCGGTCTAGCCCCATCATTCACCTATTCCGAAACTCCACCCTGATTTCAGCCATCGTGTGGAGACCCCTTGAAAAACTGTTCTATCCAGTGCATAATTAATACTTGCGCTAGAAAAATCTACCAATAGAACACATTGAACATAATAATATTAATACGTTACAAAATTTCGGTGCTTCTAAGCGCATATACATATACCTTCTGGAGCTGTCCTTCCAATGCTGTCAGCGTGATGGCAAAAGGAGCACTGTTGCAATGCCTGATTGACTCTCTTTCGTACGAAGGAGCTAAATAGATCTGATTCTTTTCCAACAAATTCTGCCATTGCCTCAATTTATCGGCCGCCATCTTAAACAGCCGTTGCCATTGACGACGAATCTTAAAACACCGGCCCTTTAAAAAACTGCTGCGGCGCCTTTTTATGTATTTTTTAAAAAAATTTTGTAACTCTGCCATCGTAGTGAAATGACTGAAATCACTATCATTATCCTCAATGCTACAGCATAGCACAGCCAAGGGACTAACTGCATAAACTATAATTGTGATAGTTCCAAATAATATGCTAGATGGAATCATAGAATCAGATTGGCAACATGACCATACAAATCTGCATGTATTCATAATTTGATAAATATATATATATGCATCCTTCATTCCTGATTAACTTCGAGTTGAGCTGTAAGGTCTGAAGCAATTTTCCAGACTACAGCACAACTGCTCGGCAATCATTACCTGCACTCCTCTCCTAATTATTTGCTTCAGTTTTGCACACATCCCACGATCAGTCTACAGATCCAAATGAGGGGCCCAGTCCCCGTAGCTACCTTTGCAAAATTCAACTTTGCCCCATCGCACTCAGAAAGGCGCATACGGCACCTGAGAAGTCACAATTTCTTAATAACAACCCATTATTCCAAAGCACAACATTGAAACTGAAAGTGGAAGAATCACCTACTACTATTGGAACACTGAAGTCAACAACACACAAACATCTCGCTGGAAAAGTTGTAATGAAACATACATATAATATCATGTCAAATTTCAAAGCAGCAGAATAAAATAACATAATTATGCAACTACAGTACATCATCAGTCGAAGAAAGCTATCGTCAAGTAAACAAGAAAATATATTGACAATAACAAAAATATAATACTTGGACCTAAAGTAAGTAAGGGACCACTATAGCACTAGCCATTCAGAAATATCAAGCCTAATCAGTGGCAAATTCTTTCAGAAAGTAGGAAGGGTTGAATTACTCAAAGCTTTCAACATCCGGTGGGGAAAGGGGGGAGGGGATAAAATGTAAGATTTTCGACCCCCACTTCTCAGCCTAGGCTACTGAAGACAGGGCAAAAAAGTGGAAGCAGCAAGACGGTCACAGAATGTTGTAGAATCAGCCACTGCAATATTCACACTAATCTAATATTAACATCTATGAAGTAAATCTATGCAAATTCATCGTACACACATACGGTAGTCAGAGCCATATTCAGCAACACAACATGTATGAACGTACTACAGGCGTTTCTACAAAAATTACAAGTAATTATCACAGTCAACCACAGGCTTAAGAGGCAACAGATGGATTGAAATAATACGCACACACTGTATCCGTATGCATATAATATGTTGGTGTTGCGAGATAATTTACAAACCATTAAAGTCATCACACACATTAAACTTGAAATTTTCTAGAGAGAGTGGTGCAAAATACCTATGCCAAAGGGTGGTTAAAATATTCAGAGTTATGGAGATCAGAAAATAGCGTCCATTTCCACACCCGCAAGACTTTACAAGAAGCCCTTACCAACACATTATATGCATGAAAATACAGTAGAAACCAGTAGAACAATCAATCGATCATTACAACAATCACTGGCTATACAACAATCAATGCACAATACAATCAACTACTGTACTACTCCTTGTAATCAAGTTCAGTAGTTCCACGCAAGTAAAAGTCACGAGATTAAAATGAAAGAGCTAGATGAATATAAAGATGTCGTTCAATAAAAATTTACTCACTTACGATAATTTACAACACAATTACAAAAATGATGGTCAGAATGCACGTATTTACAAATCTGAATCGATCGAAGATAAATGATGAAGAAACTGGCGACGTTGATTAGCCATTTAACAAAGATTAAAACTAGCAACAACGTTGAATTGAGACTCAGGCTCCACGATAGCAAGCTTCAACTAAGACAATCTTTGAAACACGTTTCCGTAACTAAGCAAACGGCACCGCTAAACAATTCCAGCTAGACACGGCAATTTCTCAAATAGACACTAAAAATCAACCAGAAATGATGATAACAACAACAGCAACGACAACAGCCAAAGTGACAACAATGGCAACTACAATTCTGACAAAGACAATTAAACTGATGGATGTTTGTCCCAACACGATAACACACAGCCAAATCAAAACAGTCGATCAATCAATCGATCAATCAATCAATCAACCAATCAAACAATCAATCAATCAATCAATCAATCAATCAGCCAACCAAACAACCAATCAATCAATCAACCAAACAACCAAATAATCAATCAATCAATTAACCAACCAACCGACCAACCAATCAATCAGCAATGCAGTCAATTCAACTATAGTTAAACGTACATTACTGATCAGCAAAACACTCGGCTACATAAGAATTCCTCGTCAGCCATTTTAGTTTTTGGGAAAACTGCAACTTGTACAAGGTTCAAGATTAATACACTCGATCACCGACCAAGGTCCGCGTGATACGGTGAGACCAGCGCGAACGGTTACTGTCTTAAAATCATGTTCGTGTCGCAGACGCCAGACGGTCATCACAAAGCTTAATTCCAGATCTTAAGAAAACTGTCCCAAGACCCGGTCGCCACTGCCATTCCGTCTTCGGTCACTCCGAGACAGCTGACACGATTGTCATGGCCAGCAAGAACACCTGCAAGGCATGACAACACTTAATTTTAACTCTATATATGTATAGACAATACCATGTTATGACGCAACAATACACATATACAATAATGAATCAAGTTCCCCAGTCAAGTATATAGACCAGGGCTGAAAAAGTGGTTCAAAAAACTAGTTGTTTTGGCTTTTTAAACCTAAAGAACCTGAATTTTTTTAAAGTTGAAAAATGAAAACTAACTCATCTATATTGTCTTTCACCTTTTATACTCATTTGACATGTATATTTTTCTGACAACTTTTGAACCTTTTCCAGCACAAACTTTCTAAAAAACATAAACTTTAAAACCTTTTTGGGACCCGTTAAAAATTATTTGATTACATGACCCTTGGACAGAAAATTATTCAATTACAAGGTTGCTGACCGCTGATGTAATAGAATAGTTCGGAAGATCAACCGTCCTCCATCCATCTCTCCGTCCGCTTACCTGCCCTATCCTGCTTCAGTGCGTCCCACACGTTGCAGTTGAAGTCATCGTAACCGCCAAGCAGGAGCCTTCCGCTCTTGGAGAACGCCACGGACGTTATCCCGCAGATGATGTTGTCGTGCGAGTACATCCCGATCTCCTGGTCGGCGCGGATGTCAAACAGGCGACAGGTCGCGTCGTCAGAACCGGTCGTGAATGCAAAACCATTGGGAAAGAACTGAAAACGAACAGCCGGCCCATAGGGTTGTGTATCCCGTATCCCAAATCCCATCCCAAGTAATCTCGTAACTTTGGATGGTGGTACTTGTCGCTCAATTACACAGTGGTACAGTTTATACGATGCGTGTACTTCAGCAAAAAGCATGCATGTATATGCTAATAGGATGGCAAAGAATGTGTTCTAGTATGGCAAGTATAGCTGGCAAATGGTATCACAATGTGACTTTCATTATAACCAAAAGCAGAAGGACTGGTATGTGATATTAAAGCCATAAAAAACATATAAAACATTTGAGGAATTAATATACAGGGTGGCACAAAAAAACGGACTATATTAAATGCAAACCTAAATGAGACTAGTCTGGTTTTTTGCACCACCCTGTACTTGTTTGCATTTCATGAGAGAGACAGACAGACAGACAAACAGAGACACACATACACATTACACACACAGAGATAGAGAGACCATGCTACATTTAAGATTGGACTTGAAACCATCTCAATTAAACTCACTGTAATTGCATTGATGTCTGATTCGTGTCCAGAAAATGTCTGTTTGCACATTCCATCTCTAATGTCCCACAGCTGAAAAACAACGGCAAAAACAAACTCAGAAACCAGACTTTCCAAACATAACCGCCGGCTACAGTTAGTCAACACCATCTACAAATTACAAGTCTCTTCTGATTAATTGCAGAATCAGTATTATTATCATCGGAAAGAAATGCTCAAAATCTGGTGAGAAAAGTCACAAAACTGTACAGTTTAACAAAATCCAAGCAAGAAAATAACTCTAATTAACCCTTAAACCTTAAACCTGCGGAATCGAATATACTTGGTTATACTGCATGTAGTTACACAGGCATTTTACGGGTTAAAGAGTACCTTAGCCGAAGCATCGCAGGCACCAGATACAAATGTTCTCATGTCAGGAGCCACAGACAGACTCATGACGTCACCAGTATGGCCGTTAAAGGAAGTAGTCTGCTGTCCCGTCTCGATATCCCAGAGCGCACTGCAGCAGAAACAGCAAAAGAAACGTCAGCAACTCAAAATAAGTCGTTATTCAAAGCATCGGTCACATGACCCTGTGCAAGCTTAACGTGTAAGTAATGACTTAAAAGGTGCACATGTCACAGTTTCTAAAAGCATAATCCGTGTTTTTTTAAGGAACGCCTTCGTGTTTTTCACTTCCTTATCATTCCAGAAAAAAACAACAAATCAAAATGGGCCGTGAAAACACAAGCAATGTTTTGGTTTGGAAATGTCAGTAATTTATTAAGAGCTACAGGATGCTGAGAACATGTAAAGTCACACAAATCAATTATACGGAAAAATTACAAAAGATTATAGACCATCGTTTACAAGTACACAAATTTCTGGAAAATTCCTCTAGTTCTCTTTTGCTAAGAAATCAGTTCAGAGACATCTATTCTTGAAGCTTCATTACTAATACAATAGATCATTATCTCAGATGCCATACAAAGTATCTACATTTGCAACAATATAAATGCATTCTTTGTCTTTGTTACATGCTTGTATAGAAGTTTGTATAATGTACAGCATAGTTGTATAATGATTAAGCTCAGCCACTACAACAACTACTGCCACTACTACTACTACTACTACTACTACTATTACTATTACTACTACTATTACTACTACTACTACTATTACTACTACTACTACTACTA
Organism: Metaphire vulgaris; assembly: GCA_018105865.1. NCBI lineage: Eukaryota > Metazoa > Annelida > Clitellata > Crassiclitellata > Megascolecidae > Metaphire > Metaphire vulgaris. The sequence continues at coordinate 1,499,162 of CM030852.1, forward strand.
CCACTAGTACTACTACCACTAGTACTCCTACTAAGTAAGTAAAACAAAATGTCTATACTCCTACTTATCCTCTTCCTCCTCCTACTACTACTGCTACTACTATGATAATATTAATAATGATGATGATGATATTAATGATAATGGCATCATTCAGTGTTAAAAAGCAATACCAAGTCATGTCTCCTGAACTGGTGACAATCTGGTTGTCATCAAGGAATCGGCAGCAAGACAGGTATCCGTTGTGACCCGACAGTTCGCGACTGACCCGGACGTTACCCTCGCGCGTTTTCAGACTGTAGATGGAACAGATGTTGTCAAGACCGCCACACGCCACGTAATTTCCAGAGGGCGCATAAGCACAGGTCATCACCCAGCTGGAGCGCAGAGGTATGGCGTGCATCTGGAAGAACATACGTACCCGTATGGGGTTCAACATTTACCTTAGACACCAAAGTGCCTTATAATAGAACAGCCTATGTTTGGATGTGATACCACAGAAGTCCATAAAATCATTTACGGGGTGGCACAAAAAACCGGACTACTCACATTTAGTTTTGCATTTAATACAGTCCGGATTTTTGTACCATCCTGTACATTGAAACTCAGAAAAACTCAATTCTTAAAGACTACATATCAATGAATGATGGGTGTCCACACATAGGGGCAACAGGGGGTACATGCCCCCTTGGAAGATGCAAATCTGTTTTCATAAATAACTATATTTTTGATTTTAACCAATATATTCATGTTAAAATGCTACTGATACACAAAGAGAAATTGAGAAACTTAACCTCAAGCAAGAACTGTGGAACTGAGTATCTTGAAAATTATATGACCATTGTGTTTTGCCCCCCACCCCCCCAGCAAATTTTTTACCTTGTTCGTGGTATATCCATCCCAAACTATCAGCTTTCCATCCTGTGATGCGGACACGAGGTTCCTAAAAAATTCCAACATAACAAAGTAGTTGCTTAGTCATCTAGAGTTTTACATGCATTGCATATGAAATCCAGTAAATAATGAGAAATAATTTGGAAATTCCCATAATAATTAAGTGAATCAATTCAATTTTTGAAACATTAACCCCTTAACCGTGTATTTAACTGTAACTCAATGTAAAATGGATGGATATATCCGGGATCCCCAGTTAAGGGGTTAACAAGAGGCAGCTGATTTACACACAAGGCGTCCAACTCTACAAACATCGCCACTAATTTTGCAAATCTGATCAATGTGGTCTTCAATATCAATTGATTAATCCATCCATCGATCAATCGATCGACTTCTATGGCACCACTATCATAATGCTTAGGGCATTAGCTGTTGGTGCACCAAATCCAATCCGGATTAGAACTGGGTCAGGTCAGGTCGGGTAAGAAAGGTCAGAATATGATAGTTTTATCAGAAGTTAGGACACAGTTGACTACAGCATGGCTCTGATTGGCGTTTTCCTGCCATAAACAACCCACTTTCACTCCCTTCAATTCTACATGCTGCAAATATGATGATTACCGGCAATTTCCCATTAAACCATTTGAGATAACACAAGACAAATACCAGTAATTGTTATGCTTAAATCAAAATAAACAACTGGTGCTCAGAATTTTCTCAAAATCGTGCTACCGAATAGCCACAGAACGAAAACTCCTATTTCCCCGAAAGTTTCTCATCGATCCATCAGCGCTTTGTTATTACCGGAAGATAAGCGATACCGCTCTGCAATCGGCTACTGAAGCCAGCATAGGTCTAGACGGCATCCAGGGAGGTACCATCACCAGCCACAGCCACGGTGGTACCACCATCTGCAGCGGTACGGCCAGACACAACAGGAAACGTGCCAGAACCCACAGATGTGAGCAAGATTAATGAAGCATACACGAATGGCAGAAACATTAACCCCTTAACTGGGAATCCCAGATATATCCGTCCATTTTACATTGAGTTATAGTTAATACACGGTTAAGGCGTTAAGTCCCCACCCCCATACATGAGGACTGGCAGCAGACCTATTCCAACTGTCTGACACCTCATCCTGCTTAACCCCTTAACTGGGCAACTATTTGTAACTCAATGTAAAATGGACGAGCGTTACTCGGGGCACCCAGTTAAGGGGTTAACTGCCTAACACTGAAGATGATAATCTTTGAATGATCATTGCACACACCACACATCACCCAACCAAAATTTTCAAAGGTCAGAAGCACACTGATACAGTAAAACTTCATTACGACGTACTTAGCGGGTCTGTAAAATTCAGTACATTATATCCGAGGTACATTATATCCAATATCATTGAATACTGTAGCGCATCACACAGCACCGTATATTGCAGTACACTGTACCCAGGTATACGTTATATCCGGGTATACGTCATAATGAAGTCCCACTGTAGTTATGTTTACACAGTAACAGACATCAAGTGGTAAACATCGCATGGTATCATGCAGTATCGCTTATGTCCAATGAAAATGAAGAAGCTCATAATTTTAAAGTCAATAAGATAGTCTCAACATTCGGGTCACAAACTCCTCGAAACAGCAAATTTCCTACAAACTCTTCCAGCATAAAGAATGGCAAATTATCAGCAATGAAATCTATACTACCAAAGCAAATTCACTTTCTGAGAAAAATCATTTAATTTGATTTCAATCACCTTTAGTGAAGTCTAAACATTAACCCCTTAACTGGGGATTCCGGATATATCCGTCCATTTTACAATGAGTTACAGTTAAATACACGGTTAAGGGGTTAAAACATTGTAACAGACAACAAGGATCAAAACACAGACGTCAATTTCAATATTTCAATGTTACAGACAAATCTGGCAAATCCAACATGACGTGAAGACAAGTAAAATTTGCTAAACCTCTGAAATAATCAAGGAATAAAATACGGGACTTGCCTGGAGTCAGAAGCCCAGTGCATGGCGTAGATTTTCGCCAAATGGCCTCTGAGTGTTCGCCTTGTACGCATCTGTATACGACCAACGGGTTCCATGTTGGCAACCATCTGTGCAAGTGAGGTATCGGCCATCGCCTTGCGAGACTCCTGAAGCACACACACACACATATATATATATATATATATATATATATATATATATATATATATATATATATATACACATATATATATATATTCTAAATATTTATTTGTAGTTTTGCATCATAATGATGTACAGCAAAAATGAGAAATTTTACAAAAATTACATTAAGTCCTATCACTCAAATCTGTCTGTCTGTCTGTCTGTCTGTCTCTCTCTGTCTCTCTCTCTCTCTCTCTCTCTCTCTCTCTCTCTCTCTATATATATATATATATATATATATACACACACCAATTTGAGAAAAATCATGTTCAGTCTTTAAACTATTAGAAACGCTGTTAATGGAAAGCATTAGGCAAATCAGCGACTGCTGAGACTTTCAGCTGAAAGTTTTAAGCTCAGAGACACGGAACGCCAACATAAACGGATCTCACATAGAAGGAAATAAGTAAGTAAATTTAATAAACGTCTAAATTCAATAAACGTCTATACTTTATTGTTAACTAGCAACCTGAAATGTCATAAATTGACAAGCATTAGGTATTCCGTAGTTCACTCACTCTAATCTGATTCTTCAGCTGCTCGGCCTCCTGCCGCAACTGCTCAAGTTCACTTGTCATTGTTGCTTTCAATTAGTTAGATAGCTGCTACAACTGCAACAAAAGTAAACATCTCAAGTTAAAATAACAGCAACAAATGCCTTTAAATGCAAATACACAAGTCTTCATGGGTGTAAACTTGGAAGAAAAAGTGGGTGCCCAACCCACACACCTTTCCCCTGTTTTAGCCTAGCCTCTCTAAAAGTGGGGGGGGGGCGCTTGAGCCTAGCAGTCTCATGAAGTTTATATCCACATAATTCTTATTCTTTTGTCACTTAGACCACCAGCTAATGTCTACAACATCGGGGCTAGTGCAATGTAAAATATCACAAGTCACTGATGGAAATTCTAGGAACATACAAAACAAAGCATGTAGCTAATTTGATTTCCTGAAGGGAAAGGGTTAATGTCACACAGCCTATTAATGTGCGTAAAGATGACCTTCAGAATCAGACTCGTTGTTAATCATTAGTTCAAATGCTTTACTTGTCAACCACTATTTAGTCACCATTAAGTCTGCATTGTGGGCAAACGGCAAAATCGGATGCTTAGGAGTCAAAAAGCGAATATGTTCCAAACATTTAAACATCTATCAATAGACAAATACAGCAATAAGCAAAACTTGGGGGCAGTGGAGCATTTTCTATCTAGCAAAAGAACTAATGGACCAGCACAGTCCAATTTCTAAAAATTTCCCTCGAAAAAAGGCTGTCAGTCAGGCAAGCAATTTTCTGCAGTCTCCGCTGATGTTGAAAATTTTTGGCATAGTATAGCCTCACCCCTTTAAAACAGCAGAGGATTTACACGTTCACAAAACTCATTCTTAAACGTATGCACAGAAGTCTACATAATCTATAGCATGGATGCACGCTCACTAATATTAAAACACGCAATGTGACTTGACGATGCACACCCGATCCTGCCTGAACTACCGAAAATCGAGACTAGCCCGCATTAGGCCGGTATGCCCCCAAAATTTTCACGCTCATCACGTTCAACAATTTCGTTCTAGTTGGGTCGAACGATTATCTAGAATTTTTTCGCCGATGCGAGGCGTCAAGGAAGGCAGAATCTCGACTTCTGTGAAATAACAAGCTCCTACTTATTGATTGCCAACCGCAGCGGGCGACAGCCATGGCGGCCGCAGACAGACTCTGCCAATCCCCCCCCCCCACCCCAACCCATCGCGGTCGGATAGACGAAGATAAATTAGATAATGCTGTTCACCGCCAGCTTACCTGCAGAAAGACCAAGAACATCCAGATTTGGCGATCTACCAGCGACCAAGCAAAGGGAAGATGCACCTTCACTTTAACCCACCGACGAACGGATAAGGGATATCCGACAGATCGAAAGATGCGATTAAAAAAATTAACCGCAACCCTAGCATCGAATTTGCTGCCCGATTCCCGGCGCGTTCGCTCGCCTGCCTGTCTGCCTTGTTGCCGTAACAGCCTGATGCCGTAGGGCTTGGCTGACGCCTCTCCTTGGGCGGGGCTCCTACTAGGCCACGGCCGCCGCAGTCGTCGGAGAAGGAGCCGTGCCGTCGCTTGGGGTGTGCTTTGACGGTCGGCATCGTCGCATCGATAGATGTGGCTGTGTACATAGAATTTGGTTTCACTAGAACGAGTCTACGATGTCTAAAAAGGGAAGCCAAATATCCACCATTTTGTTAAGTGTTCTCTCTCTCTCTCTCTCTCTCTCTCTCTCACACACACACACACACACTCTCGCACACACTCATACTCCTAAAACTCGTAATAGAAGCCGGGTCGAAAACACTATTACTAGATAAGAGTGAAATCTAGATCTAGGTCAACTGAGCCGTGGAACAGACTGATACTACCCATTCTAGGCTGAGCTATTTCTAGGATTATCAATTTGGTGGTGGGGGGTGTTGATATATTCTGGGGGTCTTTTCCCTCCACTTTGTTAGTGCTACCACCTTAGCTGCATCATAATTAGGGAGGTGTTGCTCTCAGATTGGCAGGGGGTGTTGGGGGGATTTAGGGGTTAAAAATATCTCTGATTCCAGTGATTCAAGGACAACCTGGATCTAGGCTGACAGAATTTATAATATTTGTTTCTGACCCTCAGATGACAACAGAAAGAATGCGAGAAAGAGTAAAGTGACTTAGGAAATGGTAAATAAACCTGCATTGAAAAAGAAAACCAGGCATATGTACACCATTCAGAGTGAAATCGTCAAAAATTGTCAATGCCTCCATTAACTGTTGGCCGACTGAAAATTGCACTCTCTTTTTGTTTATAAAACCGGTTGTAGAATCCATGGTAAATCAAAAACTCAGCATATCAGAAAAATTCATTTCGTGGCAGAATCCCTTGAAAGACTAAACACCAACAGATTTCTAATTAATTTACTCTATATATTTAATTAAAATGTCTGTTTAAAAGTCTTATAATTAATATATTAAAATAACTGTTATTTGAAAGTTATTCTAGAACCTTTTTGTCTATCAGAAGAAAGTCCAGGAAATGCTAGATCCATGTACATGTAATATACAGGTAAGTGCCAGCAGTACTTTTATGCAGATTTGAATTAAAGATTGCAAAAGCTTTGTATAAGTACTTCATAGAAAGCATCAGTTGATACAATAGTCCAACTAACACTTTACCTAAAAGTGCTTGAAATACACAGCATGAATACATCATAACTATAAAAATTGAAATCCCCCTTTTGAAGCAGATCTGCTGGGAACAGTTCAAATTAGTTTAATTTTAGGCATTTCTAATTCTCTTCGTTTTCTTTCTTTCCTTCCCTCGTTCCCTATTGGGTTGGACGATTGGTCTGAATGAGTTCCTTCCACTTCTGTCTGTCTCTTGCTGCTCTGGTCATTTGAATGAAGTTCATTTGCATTTCTTCTGCATTCACTTTTAAGTTTCCTATCCGTGTTTTTCTTGGTCTTCTTTTTTTCTCCTTTACCCTCCAACACAATTGTAATTAGTCAAATTTAGAGCTTTAGTATTACTGTATTTGTAAAATGAAAACAAGAGTTTGCTATTGGAGAACAATTATTATGCAAGCCTCAGTGATGTGATCTTACAGCATGACATCAACACAGCTAAAACAGGCAATAAACTTATCACAACTGCATGCCATTATAGAGATGGCACTTAATAACACAATATCAACATCTATTAGCATAATAGACCTATACATCCTATAGCTCAGATTAGCACGATTGCCATAGCATGCAATGGCAGATTTATATAGCTCCTCTTTTTATACACATCCAGATATATAAAAAGCCATGTCCATTCCCCTTAAATACCATCCCACACTCCTTCGTGCCACTGCCACAACAGTGATGGATACATTTGTTTATAATTTTGATGAGCCAGCCATTGGCTATTTTAACTGGCTCAAATTGAAATCAATAACTCTGAGATATATTTCACGAATAACCCTAAATACCAAGTGCCTCCCGGCTAATTCCAGATGCAAATAAGAGTATTTTCTAAGTTAAAATCCATTACGAAAGCAATTCGTGAAAAAAGCAGCGATCATCATCATCATCATCATCATCATCATCATCATCATCATCACGTGAGCGCATTGGTTCGTTCATATTTGGCAATCCATTTGAAAACCACAACTGCATAGCATGGGCGCCCGCACATTAGGGCAGGAGGGGGCACTTGCCCCCTCCACTGGAATATGCAAATACAAATATTTCACAGTGAAATGTGAAAACCTTGCCAAAATATTAGACATGACCATTGTGCTAAAATGCGTTTTGGCCCCTCCTGGAAAAATTACTGTGGGTGGGTGCCCATGAAATGCAGCATGGCAACACATCTACAACTGAGCTACGTACCATAACCACCTAAAAGCATTGCATAGTATTGCTTATCAGTTAAAGACAATTTAATCAACTTAAACACGAGTATAAAACATACGTGTATATATATTTATATAAAACCAACATAATGACATATTATGGAGTGCCAGTATGTAATTTAACTCATGGACGAGGCCATCACAGAATGGAAGCAGTCCATGATGACAAAGACCTCTGCTTCCTGGATGCCCATACTAGAATACTACAGTCTAGTCACACACAGTGGAATGCAAGACACACTACGGTAATACCATTAGCATCAGTTACTTTAGAAGACCAATGATGTGACACATGGAAAATTTAGATGGCTACCAAAGGCAAGCATGGCAGAAACCACATCGAGTTCAAATAAAACAAATGAAGACTTTCAAACAACCAATTGAACCACTGTAGGATTTCTGGAGCAGTGGCATAGCAAGGGGTGTTGGGAGTTAAAACCCTCCTTGGCTGTCGACGAAACATTTTTTGATGTGTTTCCATACATATTTTATTTTTGGATGTGGTTTTGGGGGTCAAGATTTTGCTTGTCAAGATTTTTTTAAGTTGGTGGCGATCAACCAAAACCCCCCTTCCGGAAATCCTGGTTATACCACTGTTCTGGAGTATGAGGCAAATGATTAATTCTATAATATTGAAAGCAAATTTAATATTATATATTACACATGTATTTTCAAAGATATTTTCAACTGCAAGACAGTTCATCATAGGCATAAACTTCTATTAGGCCGCTAGGCTCACCCCCCGCACCCACACCCCACTTTTTGAGAGGCTAAGTTAGAGAAGAAGAAAAGAGTGGGACCCACTTTTCAGCCAACTTTTCGTCTATGCAGTCCACAACTGGCACGATTCCTTAGCATTCAGATACAAAAACAATGCATTAAAATTCAGCTACTGCATATGCTACTAGCACAACAGAGACATTCCAACAAATAAATTAGGAAGCAGAACATACATATTTGTGGAGGTTGGAGACTACACAACAAACAATAATAAACCATGCGTTCAAGTTGTCTAAATGCACAACTTTGGGTAACCAGAAATCACAAAAAAAGAATCACAAAAAGCCCCATCCAGCAAATACTGGTTTTTTTTTCATAAGCACACAACTAGACGAACATAGATTTCTACACAAACACACACTATTCACAGAATTAATAAATACGATCAAAAACATCAAAGCAGTTTCAAAAACACCAACAATTTCAAATAATAAGACAGTAAGCGCAAAAAAATCAGTTTTCAAAGTTTCAACTGACACAGATGCAAAGTCCAGTAACTATCAGAGAATTGAAAAACAAATACTGCAAGAAATGCCTTCACACAGGGGCGTCATTTGGGGGAAAAGGGGGTCGTGGCCCCCTCAAGGAAATGAAGAAACAATGTATAATGTATTGAATAAATAAATGTGAAATGTGCAAAATATCACAAAAATTTGCCCAAAATATACAAATTTTCCAAAATTGGCCAAAAATTTCCCGAAAATTGCCAAAATTTGGTCAAAATTGACCCAAAATTGTTCTCACCCCCCCCAAGAAAAGTGTGAAATGACGCTACTGCCTTCACAGGATGTTTAGAAATCGGCATCTCTGATGCAATACGATACACAAGTAATGCGCTTATGCAGATTCAAGACATCCAGAAGCTTGACTCAAAAAAACTGACATTGAAAGCTAATGCAGGCGTAATTACTTAACACAGAAAATCCACACACCATTCAAAGACGAGACTTTTAAATACTATTATGAGAATATTGCATTTAATAGTGCAAGGTTGCGCAGACACGAACTAGAAGCAACACAAGCGCCAATTAAGGGCCCATCCATATAGTACGTACTCGCCGAGTGGTTTGGATTTTGGAGAATTTTCGTATGTAGGCCTACCAAGTGTGCAAACGGGGGGTTGAAAATATGGCATTTTTTGCACACGTACTATATGGATGAGCCCTAAGCTAGACGTGGACTAATTCCGGAGAGTCGCGCCCCGAATTCGATCCAGTCAATTGTTTATACGCCGTTTCTAGATCCCAGTCGCAAGCCTCGAGGACCTGCCTACAGCTCTGCGAGTCGCTACGGTTACGGCCGAGGCGCTGTTGGAGTTGGAGCAACTGGACCGCACGGCTGGCGTCCCAATTAGTCTCGGAAAGGGCGTACATGCAGTCTTCCGTGTGAACCTGGAATGATTAATTAAGGCAAACTGAAAGATTCTCAAAGTTCACATGTGTTGTATTTTAAAATTTAATATTAGATGTAATGTTATTATATGTGTGTTTTCAAAGAAATCTGCAAATTCAAGAGTTAGCTCACCACGAATAACCCTAAATACCAGCAACTAAGACTCGCTAGCATTCATACACAGAAACAATTATTAATATAATATGCACCGATTCAAACGAAATTTTACAGACATAAAGATACATCAATCTATGTCATAAGTGCAAAATTTCATAAGAATATATTCACTCCTTTGAGCACTTTTCAACGTTTGCGATTTGCCTTTACTGCATTTATATTAACCCTAACCCTAACCCTAACCCTAGGCAATGGCTTAGCCTGCACCGATTCAAACGAAATTTTACAGACATAAAGATACATCAATCTATGTCATAAGTGCAAAATTTCATAAGAATATATTCACTCCTTTGAGCACTTTTCAACGTTTGCGATTTGCCTTTACTGCATTTATATTAACCCTAACCCTAACCCTAGGCAATGGCTTAGCCTGCACCAATTCAAACGAAATTTTACAGATATAAAGATACATCAATCTATGTCATAAGTGCAAAATTTCATAAGAATATATTCACTCCTTTGAGCACTTTTCAACGTTTGCGATTTGCCCTTACTTCTTATATACTAACCTACCGAGAATGGTATTGGCAGATGTGTCTATGGCTAGCACTTTTGACAGTCAAGTGAAGAGGACCTAGTAATCAAGATTTTTTTAAAATTAGGGCACTATCTCTTGTATATCAAAAGTGCTTGGCATTCAGAATTTTGCCTGTGGTATTCTCTTTTGCTTAAAATGGACATTTTTATCAAAGTGCTTTTTACCTGTCCCAAATGTCTACGTCACCGCCAGTGCCAAACATTTCCCACTTTTGTCAACGTAAATTTAGTTACTCTGAAACTGATATCTTGCCCGTATCACGTACGGGATTAACGCTAAGGAGGTTAAAATTATTTAAGTACATCTACAATAGACTGTCCTATCAACCGTTTCAAACTGGTTCTCCAGCCCTACAAGTTGATTCATTCCAAGCACATGAAAATATGGAACAAAATTAGCAAAGACAGAAACATGAGCAAAAGTGTGAAGTAAAAATTACCCCTGGAACAACGGAGCTGACTAGTCTCATGCTGGCATCTACCTCTTCATTTCTTGACCTACAGCAAACAATAGACAACGACTAAAAAGGAGAGCATAGATGGAGATGCTTTATAAACAAATTTATAGGAAACCAAAGTGATATGTAAATACCAAACACTACACAATATTATACCAAAGTCCATGCACCATATGAACTCTTCCCTCTCTACACAAATCTCAATAGCTGTACAAAATAAGCACACAAACAATGCACAAGCAGTATACATTTGAGTGCTTCTGAGAGATTTTTCACAACAGGTGCTATATAAATATTCTGTTACATTATATAATATATATATATATATATATATATATATACACACACACACAGGGTGGTGCAAAAATAACTAGACTATATCAAATGCAAACTTAAAAACTTAAATGTGACTAGTCCGGGATTTTTGTGCCACCCTGTATAAATATCATACATTATGCATATACTAACCTGAGGAGGGGAGGAACATGCAAAATAGGAGCACGCAGTGGCATGCAGAGAGTGGTGGGTGCCTGGAGCCAGAGTCAATTTATTTGAACGCCCCATCATCTGGTGGACACCCGGCTGTGACAAGCAAAAAAGGCCCCCTCTGGATTGCACCTGGGATCAAATCGGTAATTTTCAAGGGTCTGACTGTAAAATATAGCAGTGACAAGCAAAAAAAGATCATCAGGTCAATTTTTACAACCCCCCTCTGGTGTGCGCCCAGGGCCACCGCCTCCCCCCTCTGCATGCTACCGGGATCATGACAAGTATAACATGCAACTCCTATTTATACAGGGTGGTGCAAAAAACCAGACTAGTCACATTTAGGTTTGGCATTTAATATACCTAGTCCGATTTTTTGTGCCACCCTGTAGACGAGTGACTCATCATGCCTTATGAACATGACGCATTACGAACATGAAGCCTTATCAAAATAACTGGAAGGGAAATGTTCTTACATGGAACTCCATGCTTAGAAGAGCAGTAGAGGGCAAACAAATAAGGGAGCAAACTGTTTGCAAGAGAAATAAAACAAAAATGTCATCAACTAAATATTCCACCATAAAGCAAAAAAGGCACAATTTATAGAGAAAAGTGGCAGCATTTGAGAATGGAACCTATCGCAAGACAGAGCACCAATCAAACAGTCCTTGTGCCTAGCACAGTGCTCATGAAATTGTGCTGTCCGCCTAGAAGAAAAATATTTCCTGAAGGGCATGCATACTTCTCAGAAATATGCTCCAAAAGTCTGAATTTCTCAACTCTGACCACCCCCCCCCCCACAACCGAAGTCCAAATTTTACAAAAGCATCAGTAAGCCCAAATTTTGAAGACATAAAGTTCCCCCGAGAGATTTTAAACAAAACATAAATACACAATGACGAAAAAAAACAGCTTAAAGGACAAAACCGAAACCAAAAAATGGATAAAAGAAATTTCTGCAAGCAGAGGCAATAAAATAGTCAAAGGATGCATGTACAGGGTGGTTCCAAAAAACCCGGACTATAATAAAATTTATGCAAACCTAAATGTGAATAGTCCAGTTTTTTGCACCACCCTGTAATTAGAGAATCACACAAGGATGTATACCGGTAATAAATAATACAATGCAGGATAAACTTAACAAACAAATCAGCAACAAACTCAAATGAAAATGTCTTAAACAAGTGCTTAGATAATAAAATTAAATAACAAAATATGAAAAAAATGAAAGAAAGGAACTAAAAAAATACCTGTAGCCAGTAATCAATTTAAGAGGTGGACTCTGGTCCGAGATAATATCTTCATTGGTTCTGACCCGAGGTGCCCTATCGTTCTCCGAGAACACAGCCGTAAAAATTGAGTGCAAAGATGGCGACCGACACTGCCCGGGGTCAAGGTCGTTGCCTCGAGCGACCTGCGCAACGGGGTCCGCGTGAGCCGTGCCCGAGTCGTCAGTATAGAAGCTGTCATTCGACCGACGAGTGACGCTAGAACATTCCGAAATACGCAGCGAATCCTGCGATACAACGGATGGACAGCGGTCGCTAATTAGAGAATCACAAGCGGCAACAGTACCTTGTTTTTTAGAGCACGACTGGCCGGAGCCGGTCGACGCGTCGTCGTCGTTGATGTCGCGCGGCGGGTCGTGCAACGCGTCGGAAACGGATTCTCGCGTCGAGTCCGGCGTTCCGCCCGCGGCCGGTACGACGGCACGACCGACGGAACAGTCGTCGGGGGTCCTCTCTTCCGATCCGGCTTCGTGTGCCTCGATCTCGGCGTTCTCCAACTCCTGCTCTCTCAGTCGGTCGAAGAAGAGAACGTTTGCATTCAGGTTCTGCGCGGGCGGAAAACGGGGATTCCGCAGAGAGCTCCGCTTCCCGATGACCGACGCGACCGACGACCGGAATCGTTCCTTCGTCCGGTGGATGACGTTCGACGGAGCGCTGCCGTCGTCGTCCGTCGTCGCCAGACCCGACCCGTTCATCGAGTTGAAGCCGCCTTTCCACATCGGAAGGCTGCTGCTGCTGGTGGCGGAAAACTTTCTCGCGCCGAGGTTGAACTCCGCGGAGGCGCCGTCGGACGAGGAGCTCGGGTCGACGAGCGTGTCGAGCGAGTACAGCACCTTCTGCTCGATACTGCCGCGCCTCCCGAGAGCGCTTCCGATTTTCGAAAAGATTCCGTTTTTCAAGGAACTCTGGGAGTTGCTCAGCGAGGAGCGGGAATCCCTTCCCGCGTCTCTGCCAATCTGTGGATGGCGGGGAATTCTGACGTCTGCCTTTTGGATCTTGCGGTCGACCGTCGGGTCTATTGCGATTGCGTTTTCTTGAGGTTTGTTGTTTGAGTAGGCATTTGATTGATTAACCCTCGAATCAAGTTTTCTTGGAATATCTAAATCAGTTTCAATCGCCTAAATTGAACAACACACACACCACACACTGAACAATGTAGTGATAAACAAACCTGAAATACATGCTAATCAATTGCAAAGACAAAAACCAAGTCCCGAAATAGCAAACCAATTTTCAACTTGTCTAAAGATAATGTCCAAGTCTCACTTCGCAACATAAGTTGCAAAAATACTGCACAGGCAACAATTGTCAAACGAAAACAGCCAAAATGTCCATTCGCAATCGGGCAATTTAACTCATTCTTCATACGAAACTTCCAAATGCCTTGATATACAGGGTGGTGAAAAAAAACCCTGACTATATTAAATGCAAACCTAAATGTGACTAGTCCGGTTTTTTGCCGCCACCCTGTATAATGAAATTGCCAAGTTTTCCCTGAGAACCAACCTTCGTGAATCCTAGACCGTCCATCTTTCGACAGATAACAGAGTCAGTTTCGTCATTGCAAAGGCTACGACCATTGACCATCTTACAGGCGCTAGGACCCTGTGCCGATGGCTGCACAAGGGGAGGGGATGATCGCTTAGCATCTGCCACAGACTTAGATGTTTTGCCAGAGCAGGACGCATCGGAAGACCTGTCGGCCCCATCGTTGTCCAACGTCGCCGTTTTCGCTTTATTCGAAGGTCTGTCGCTTTTGGAATTACCGATTGCTCTCATGACTTCGTCCATTAGCGATGGGCCGAGATCGAAAGTATTCTGTTCAAAATCAATCAATCAATCAACCAACCAACCAATCAATCAATCAATCAATCAATCAATCAATCAATCAACTTCTATGATGCCACTAGCATAATGCTTATGGCATTAGCCGATGGCACAGCCAAACCCAATCCGTTAATAACAACCATGGACTTTTATAGCACCAGGTCTAATAGTCTAAGGGTAAGGGTATCAAGCCATGGTGCTCCAAATCCCCCCTCCAAAGACCAGTTAATTCCAGAGATCAGTGTTAAGTGGGAAACAGTGTTGCAGCTCTATCAACCCTTTTGTCACTGAAATCCCTGTAAACAATATGTCGTGAAGTCTAAATATCAGCCATACGGGAAAAAGGGTTAACCCCTTTACCGTGTACTTAACTGTAACTCAATGTAAAATGGATGGATATATATTCGGGTTCCCAGTAAAGGGGTTAAGGTACAAATGCATACCTGTTGCATAGATAATTAACCATAATTATTAAACCAGTCTAATATCAACAAATGACTCATCATTATAACAGGTACCAATCAGTCATCTTCATCACAGAGTAGAAAAGTTATAGTTTGAGGCAAAAAATTTCCAGCAAACGTTATAATACCGAAATGTCCGGAATGCGAAATTCTCCGAGGTCATCATCTGGACTGTCCCGCTGTAAGGAGCCCAGGTCATCGTCAGAATACGACTGCTGGAGGCTGTCACTGTCTTCCTGCATACTACTGACATCTGTCAGTGTGTCACTGAAAGCAAATTCATCAGGCAGACTGTTCACAAGCATTGCAGACCGCGCTAATGCACTACTACCATTAGTCCTAAATATCGATCGATCAATAGACCAATCAATCAACCAATCAGTTCCTTAGCATCAGATGACAAATAAAAGAAAAATCAAACTACAAAAACCCAAAGAATAATTTCAAAAGCTTGTGTTATTTCTATTACTATTATATCATAATATAATATACTATTTACTAGCTGGTGAGATACTAAAAGAAGAGGAAAGAGAACTATTCCTCTGTAAATATGACTACATTTCCTCTCTCTGTCTCTCTCTCTGTCTCTCTCTCTGTCTCTCTCTGTCTCTCTCCCCTCTCCTCTCCTTCCCCTCTCAGCAAACATTATTTCACTCTAGAATTTGCCCCCAAACTTCTACACTGACTAAAACCCCGTGATCCAAATAAAATATTCAGTGCATTCACCCAAAAATTAGAAACCCATTCATTGTCGTAAACCGCCATGATTCCTTAGAAATTTACTTAATCGCTCAAATCAATTTATCTAAAGAAAATTAACCCCTTGCATAGTGACAAAATTTCTAAATACCATTTAATGCTGCACATGAAACCTACGTCCAGTACCACTTTACATTACAGGTTGACAAGTTACCTTGAGGCATGCAGTAATAGATTAAGAAGCTGATTACTGGTAATTACTTTACAATAGGTATCCTAAATTACAGATAGGGACAATTTGGGCATGAACTGAAGAGGTCAATAAGAGGAAATTACCTGGATATTATGCTGGTAACTATTGAAGTGACGTCACTGATCATTGACGAACTGGAGCAACTTCTTTTGATTAAACTGGAATGGACCGCAGCGGAAGGCGAAGGAGTTTCCGCTGGAAGGGAAAAAACAAAGGCGGAAGTCGCAATAACAGGTCTCAATATCTTATCATCATCATCATCATCATCATCATCATCATCATCATCATCATCATCATCATCATCATCATCATCATCATCATCATCATCATCATCATCATCATCATCATCATCATCATCATCTTCTTCTCTTTCTGCTCAATATGTATTATGCCAAAAACCCTAGTAAAATTAATCATTGATTGAGGCATAATCATTGTTTTGGCAGTTGTGCACACCGATATATTTCCAGCGGTGGACAACGGTCATGGAAGATGTAATTTTCAAGATATTCAATTCCACGGTTCATAGCTAAAGCTAAGGTTCTCAATTTCACTTTGCGTATCAGTAGTGTTTTAGTGTGGAAATATTGGATAAAAGCCAAAATATACTTAGTCACAAAAACATTTGCATTTTCCAAGGGAGGGGCAAGTGTCCCCTCTTGCCCCAATGTGTGGATGCCCAAGTGCTTTGGTAGGAAAATAGAGAAATAGAGGGACATTTTTGGTCACTGACTACCTTACTGACTCTCCTCCCTGCCACACACTAGTCCACTCTAAACATAACAGCGGGTCAAGTCTTGTGCCATCATTTCAAGATTAGATTAGATCAGACTTGCGCTGACATGCATCGTCTGACAACACCATAATCAGAATTTTGAAACATCAAAGACTATTAGAGCGATCGAATAGCGACCAAGATCATGATATTTTTGCCGAAATTCAACAAAATCAACCAAGCAAAAACACTGTTTACCCGAGGGTAGAGGTTTGGCGCCAGGGCCGTCCTGAAGTACGTCGATACAGACGACATCTCCGAACGTAACGCCATCGTAACCCACGTGACCTACGTGTCGAAGGTCATTCTGGGGTCCACTGATCATGCTGGCATCGAGCCGTTGTCCCGGACGTAACGACTTTCTATCAGACTCTGAAAACAATGTATTCTAGGTTGGTTAGAAAGACTTGAATGGCTAGAAATGAGAACAACTTTTCCAACACTCTTTTGAAACACCAGCACCTCAGCCGGCTCCTTAGATCCACGCAATCGTCATCTCGTCTCGCGGTTTAACGGGCCGTTAAATCGGTCGTCTTTCAAAACGGGCCGACGGACGGACCATACAGCTCCAAAATTTAGCAACCATCTCTTATACAGCAAAGTTTTAGGCCATTCAGACATTTAACAAGTAAAGTTTCACCCTTTAGGCTCAATGCTTGTAGGTCCTGGTGTTGATCCCCGTTTTGTGGCCATCATCCCATAGGTGACTAAGGCATTCATCGGCGGACGGTGGCCAGCCTCTTCCACCGAACCCATGGTTACCTTCACAATGTTGTCATTGCTACTCAGTTTGATGTTACTACCGCCCTCTAGCGAGAAAAGGTTGAGTCGACCTTTAGGTCACGTGTCTAAAGCCCCTGCTCCTTTTACAATCCTGCTCTTAACCCCTTAACTAGGGATCCCGGATATATCCGTCCATTTTACATTGTTACAGTTAAATACACGGTTAAGGGGTTAAGGGACCATCCTTATATTACATATCCAAAGTCATATTTTCTTTAGACTCCTCCCTATGCATACATACAAATTAGCTTCTCTACCCCAATGCATATGTAACACATGGATGGCCCCTAAGTACCTTTCCTGTTGACCTTGCCCTTTCGGAGGATAACGTCGGAATTCTGACTTTCGATGAAAGGCATCGTGTCGGCCGAACTGAAAAACCCCGTTTTGTTGCTCGATTCATGGATTCCCTTCCAGATCCCGGGGACTGAAGAACTGCCAAAGAAGAATTTGAAAGAAAAATTGCTAATTCAGGCACAGAAATGTTACATTACAAGAATGTTTTCATATAAATAGCAAGAAAAACTATCGTATTTTAACTGGTACGCTGCAGAAAATAGATATAGCGGTAGGATAACACGAGTGAAAATGTATCAACAAATATGCGACAATGCTCAATTTCAAACTTAAATACAGACTTGAAATGTTCACAAAGGTAACAGATATTCAACACTAATATCAAAGAACGATATGAGAAAAGAATTTTGACTGTATAGCAGCAAAGAGAAAATGAAACCTTCTGTCAAGCAATGTGAATATGTCACCAGCAGTGTATGACAGACATTCTGGTCTAGCAACAGAACAGTCTTTCTTTACAACATGTCTTGTCACCTTCATCTAGACAAATAAAAAACACCAGTATCTGAACAAAAGTTGATTCAGTAAAACAAAAAGAACAAAGAATGAAAAGTATACAGTACTGCTCAAAAAATTGTGAACACGCGTGGATTTCGAAGCAAAACGTAGTTTAAGGCTTGTTAAAACATTGCAATCACAACAAAGAACACCAATACTGTATTTTTTATTAATGATACTAATCTACGATTGATGTATACAGAAAGCTATAGATATGCAAAAATTCAGAAGAGTGTTGGAAAGAATTTCATCCACATTTTCTTGTGTCCCCATCTTCACTGCATCAAACCGTACTAGAAGAGTCAATATATTCTGCCCCAATTGTATTCTAGAGCGTTCGAAATGCCACAAAAAATAGTGAGCTATGTCAAACGACACTAAGCAAAGTCTTCCAGAAAACAATTCTCTGTCAAATGTCTACAAATCGATCGAGAGATAAGAGGGGTCTTAAGATAGCTGGTTTCTTGTATCACAGGTTTTATAGACCAGAAACATATCCTAAAATTTATACTCTGTTTAATATTGGACTGTGGAAGGACTGCAGTAGGTTATAGATATGAAAAATTCAGAGAAGTGATGAAACGAATGATATACACATTTTCTTGTGTCCCCATCTTCATTGCATCAAACCGTACTAGAATAATCAGTATATTCGATCTCAATTGTATTCTAGAGTGTTCGAAATGCCACGAGTTTGTTTGTTTAAACCACACTACAGTATGGCAGCACTCAGTCACATTAAGTTGTTCCACAACCAAGATTTTTAATAAGAAACTCGTAAGCAAGGAGGGACAAATGCTGTTTGAAATGTGAAAACAGGAGCATGTTGTTGAGACAAATTCCAATGTCTTTCTCTGATTCATAGGAAAATTTTAATTTTCAGTCAGAAAAGCCAAAACACAAACCGAGCGCACTTTTGGCAGAATTTGAGCAAATTTTGGCCGTTCCTCGCGTTGTCTCTTCCAACACGACAGCATCAGATCGTAGAATTCCTTCGGACAACGCTCCGGTTGATTCAACC
The DNA here is from genome assembly GCA_018105865.1 of Metaphire vulgaris. Classification (NCBI taxonomy): domain Eukaryota; kingdom Metazoa; phylum Annelida; class Clitellata; order Crassiclitellata; family Megascolecidae; genus Metaphire; species Metaphire vulgaris. The sequence goes on from CM030852.1 coordinate 1,518,462, forward strand.
TCTGACCTTCCGATTCTCCAATTGCCGATGCAATCTATCGCCAAAACATAAAAAATTATCATCGTTTCCAAAATAGACAACAGGCACGATGTCGAATTACAGCACCGTTTAAAACTGCAGTTTGATTTTGTTTGCAAAATGTTCGTGTTCTTTCAAGCACATTACAAACCGTACGTAACTGTTTACATTTGGTAAATTACCAACAAACTAAACGGAAACTTTAAAAACAATCAATGCTCAAAATCTCCCGTATTCTACTCATTGACAACTTTCTCAAACTCTGTGATCTCGATCTAATGGTTGTGATTGTGATGCCTATGATGATGATGATGATGATGATGATGATGATGATGATGAATAGCCTGCTCTAAGGCCGGTCTAAATGGCCTTCACCCCTGGGTGATGAGTGCAGTGGTTCCTCATTGTCTTCCTCACAGACAATTGGGGGTAAACAACTTGCCCAATTGATTGATCCTAAAATTGATTATACCTCGATCAGATGGACGATACAATATAATACGCTTCAAATCTCCAAATGCAATTGCTATGGGCAGACCTGGACCTGCTACCCTCCGGTTGCATGGCAACAATACTACAAATACTCCACAATGTCGCATACATAGTCTATACCTGTGGATTAGCAATACAGGTTGCTTGATGAGACCCTCACCTGTGCACCTGTAAGCCCAGCCCACGGTTGAAAGCCATAGGAAAACATCTCCCAGAGCGTAACACCGTAAGACCAAACATCAGAAGCTGATGTGAAAAGCCCGCATTCAATGCATTCGGGCGCACACCTGAATAGGTAACATTAAATAATTAATTTACTTAATTGAGATTAATCAGTTAAATTGAATAAGATGTGCACAAAACCAAGTGAAAATTTGAAAAAATGACATCAGATGTCAATCATAAAAACAAATACAATAATAATAATAATAAATTGATTTGCTAACCAAGCTATTGGTAATTTGAGGTTAATGCTGATGTTCATTTTGTAGTAATCAAGACCAATGCCAAGGGCATGAGTTAGACCATGGTCAGAGATTTTCACCTGAAAATATTTTCAAATTTTCAAAATTGATTATAGTCTCCAATTAACTGCATCTAGTATAAAGTTCATCAGATTATGTCATGGCTAAATATAAACTACAGCAGAACTGAGAAATGTACAAGACATTATATACAATGCATTGTACATCATACAATAGACATGGTGTACTGAGAAATGCACAAGGTACTGTACAAAGTACTGAGAAATGCACAAGGAAATGTACAACATATAGCACATCCTACATAAAAGCATCTAATAGGCAGGATGTACTGAGAAATGCACAAGGTACCGCACAACATATTGTACATCCTACAATAGGCAGGATGTACTGCAGAATGTACAATGTATTGTACAACATTTTGTACATCCTAAAATAGACAGGATGTTTACCACAGGTGAAACCCATTAGCAAATAAGCTTAGCTACTGACTCCATAAGTTGTGTGCATGATCATCAAATGTCAAACGGTCCTTACTGTATTTCATATACTGGACTATTTATATAGCACCGTAAGAATGACATAACCAAAGACAAGGGTGCATGTGACAAAATGACTACAAACAGCATCTGCAAGTCTACAGGGTGGCGCAAAAAACCGGACTAGCCACATTTAGGTTTGCATTGAATATAGTCCGGTTTTTTTTGCGCCACCCTACATAAAAATTGTAACCTCGTGCGATTAACAAAAAACCGTCATCAAATTGAAAACTAAAGGATAAAATTCGAATGTTAAAACATCAAACTGCTTTCTAATGGTACCAGATCTTTGGAAAATACGAGGACATTTCGCGCCGCAAGGTCACGGTGAACAAAGGCGTTTGACTCCAGGTGATTCATGCCATCGGCAATCTGAACCGCTAAGTCGCAGAGCGATGACACGGGGAAATGTGTTCTGTTTCCCGGATCGCGAAGACAGTCTGCCAATGACTTCATGGGCGCAAATTCGGAAACCTAAGACATAGATAGGTCCACTGTTATTTTCACTGAATTTTAAAAATGGTGAATTGTCTAGTAAAAATACTAATTTGAGACAAATACGAAAAGCATCTAATATTTTCTACTTCTCCATCACCAACGACAACAACGCTGGTCAGATTCCAGATTTGCAATAAGGTTGGCACAGCACACAAAGCATGTTTTCTTTAGCTTTCCTTACAATTTTACCAGTACTTGTGACACAAAACAATTTAGATCGGGTGGGGGGGGGGATTCCAATGGTGGCCCGCATGCCAGATCCGGCATGCCAAGGTGTGTGAAATGGCCCACAAAAATACTGAACCGTGCCAAGGTGTGTGAAATGGCCCACAAAAATACTGAACCGTGCCAAGGTGTGTGAAATGGCCCACAAAAATACTGAACCGATAATTAAAAAACTTTTCTCTAATACTTACAAAATATAGTTTTGTTTTCAACATGCCTGTTTCCTATTACTTATGAACCCTAGTTTTTCAAAAAAGAAAAACTGGCCATCAGGCACCAGTCATAAAAAATGTGGCCCTACATAAAATTTAACTGAACACCCGTGCTTTAGATTCATCAATGTTTACTTTTCAGCCCTTAGATTTCCCTTTTCTTTTCAAGTTTATCATCTTAGCAACTGGTTCCCTGGGCAGTTGTAAAATAAACATGACTGCATGGCGGCAGTCAGTCACGGCTTGGCGGGGGAGAAGAGGACAAAGTTAGTTTTATACTGTGGCAACAGTCTTTACACAAACCTAAATCTTGCGATACCGAAGGCTTCCAAGCCAAAGTTACAGGCTATCCGGTTAAGCCTGATCAGTCAATGAGACAAAATCCACATATGCCAATTAGTGAATTTCACCATCCCGTTGCTAGCTTAGCACAGCCAAATATATGCAAGCATGACTGTAATTAGTAATTATAATTATCAATCAATTATCCATCCATATGCAACGTTCGCACATTAAATCATGAAAGCCCAGATCCAAAAATACAAGCACATTAGGGACTATGCGTGCATCAACATGCATTGGTATAAAAGGCCCCGTGGTTTATATAACTGCAAGTATTTGCATTTCATAAAATATTTGTCACCCGAAGTGACAGGGTGGCCTTACTACATGCTGGTACTGTCCAAATGGATCACTGTATGTGCATACAGTACAAAATTATACATGTAAAAAAAGCTTGCTCATAAAATCAACAAACTCCCTTGATGACATTACCGCCATTGGTTGAGCTGTACAAGCTCTCAGAACCATCTAATTGGTTAACAGAGTGCTATTAGCAGAGAAAAGAGCACCTCGTTACGAGATATTTGTACATCGGACATGATTTCGAAATGCGTCCGAGATAAATCGTTTCCATACATAAATGTGCCTAATAATACACAAGTTAGACGGATGAATAAATATATAATAGATAAACTCACAACAATTGTGTCGTGGATGTCGACAACCACGCCGTACATTCGGATCAATTGCGGATGATTAATGCGTTGGATTGACGACATGCACTCTAGGAATCTATCCGAAATGTTTTTCGTCGCGGATTGTTTGATGACTTTCAATGAAACTTGCATCTGAAACATTGGAACACCTTCATATAAAACAGTCTTTCAAAACAACGATTAACCCTTTGGCCGGACAATGCTGATATTTCGATTTCATAACACACAGGTCATATGTATTTGTGGGGGGAAAGGGTTACGCTTCGTCCTAAGTCAAAACTGACCTAAGACTAATCTGACCTAATTGTGTTTAAAATTACTCAAATTAACTCCTTCTCAAAGCTAACTGAACAGTGGAGTGTTACCCCTGATCCATGAACAGATTAAGTGAATAGCCAGCTTCTTCAATATTCATAATTTCACGGCCTCTGCTGAACAAAGGCAGAATTATCTGCCTTGTCATTTTCAAGGTCTGAATCCCAGACCTCATACCGGGTAACTAGCATTCTGGCTTGGTATTCACTTGACCACCAGGCCACTCACTAACAAAGCACTCTCCATCTCCAATGCAAATTCAAAAGTAAAAACAGATTCTTATATCACTCTGAAAAACAAAGAAGTCGTCAACAGGGAGCGGCGGAGCAGCAGTAAGGTTTCTGCCACGCAACCGGAGGGTAGCAGGTTCGAATCTGACTCTAACCACTGCGTAGTGACCTTCGGCAAGGTGCTCACCTCTCACTTGCTCCACATTTACAATCATTTACAATCCTTGAATCTGAGAATGACTTAACATGCGTTAACAACCATAGAATAGTAATAATAAAAATAACAATAAAATATAATAATAATAATAATAATAATAATAATAATAATAATAATAATAACAATACTACCACTACTACTAATAATAATAATCAAAATAATAGTAAATAATAAATATAAATAATAATATAACAAATAACAAAATAATAATAATAATCAAAATAATAATAATAATAATCAAAATAACAATACTACTACTACTACTACTACTACTACTACTAATAATAATAATAATAATAATCATAATAATAATAATCAAAATAACAATAACAATAATCAAAATCATCGACCTTGTTACCGTCGTCTGCTTTCCACGTCCCATAATGCACGGTCCCAAATTCTCCGGATCCCAGTTCTTGATTAAGCACAACAGCGGATCGCTTCAAGACAAGTGCCGACTGGACATTGGCAGCATCAAGCGAAACCCCATCCTGCACAGAAGGCTTCAGTTCTTCAGAGCCCTTAGTCAAAATCTACAGGAATTCAAACAGCATCTCATCATCATCATCATCATCATCATCATCATCATCATCATCATCATCATCATCATCTTCTTCTTCTTCTTCTGTCTGCATCAAATCAACACGCTTTTGAATAAAATCGGACTTCACCATCTCAGATTGTGATGAAAACTGGCACAACTGTTCATCCCCATTAGTAATGTTGCCAATACCATTCTCTGTAGATTATAAATGTCCTTAAAAATGTCCAATTTACACAATAGAGATTATCACAGGTAAAATTCTGAATGCCAAGAACTTTTGATATACAAGAGATAGTAGCCCAATTTTTGAAAAAACTTGATTAGCAGGTGCTCTTCACTTCTCTGTCAAAAGTGCTAGCCATTCACGAGTCAGCCAATACCATTCCCTGTAGTTTAAAAATGTCCTTAAAAATGTCCAATTTACGCATTAGAGAATAGCACAGGCAAAATTCTAAATGAAAAGCACTTTTGATATACAAGAGACAGTAGCCTAATTTTTGAAAAAAAATTGATTAGCAGGGGCTCTTCACTTCTCTGTCAAAAGTGCTAGCCATTCACACGTCTGCCAATACTATTCTCTGTAGTTTAAAAATGTTCTTAAAATGTCCAATTTACGCATTAGAGAATACCACAGACAAAATTCTGAATGTCAAGAACTTTTGATATACAAGAGATAGTAGCCCAATTTTTGAAAAAACTTGATTAGCAGGTGCTCTTCACTTCTCTGTCAAAAGTGCTAGCCATTCACACGTCTGCCAATACCATTCTCCGTAGTTTAAAAATGTTCTTAAAATGACCAATTTACGCATTAGAGAATACGATAGGCAAAATTCTGAATGCCAAGCACTTTTGATATATAACTACAGAGAATGGTATTGGCAGACGTGTGAACGGCTAGCACTTTTGATTTCCCTACCTTCTCACAAGGGGTTCCCCTACCCCTAGCCCTAGGGGTACCACTATCCCTAGTGGTAGCCCTACGCCTAGCCATACCCCTAGGGGTACCCATACTCCTACCCCTTGGTGTACCCCTACCCTTAACTTTATTCGAATGCCTCTGGACAGAATGTTACTAAATTATAAGAAGTGTCAATGTTCAAAATTTCATGATTTTATCCACAAAATGAACAATCATACGTCTTAACAACTGGACTAGTCTCCATCTACTTGGTGTGTATGCAGTGCTACAGGACTTTAAATATAACCTACAGGAATTTTCTTTAATCTACAGGAATTTAAACAAAATCTACAGGAATTTATTGAACAAACACACAACCAAATCCTTGTATCTACTTAAGACAACGAATAAACGGAAGTTAAGTGCTGGCACTGGACTATTAAGATGCATTTATGGTGTGAAACCCTAAAAGCCATGTATATTGAAAGCTGTGTGGGGTTTCTAGGTCACTCTCTAACCACCTAAGGTCCAAATCAATTGCCCTCTATTCCCATTGACTGATGCTTCTATTCATCATGATGTGGCGCTATAGAAGTTTAAGATTAGGTTACATCTTGAAGACCCCAGTCTTTGTCAGTTTGGAGAGCAGCATTCCTACTGGCATAATATTATCTCATTATATATACTCTTTAATGGCCATGAAAAGGCCAAATGCCTAGCAAGTGGGTCTGTGGTCTGGAATTCACAGCATGTAAAGTGCCCGGTCGGTCGGTCGGACAGGAAACCTTGTTTCAACACTCTACTGAATGGACCTCTTACAAAATCAGTGCATAAAACTTTTAGCCACTCAAAGAAAGAAAGACCCGAAAACGACTGGCACCCATTCAATGCATTGTGTTGGTTCTTTCACATGAAAAACTACTTGAACCAGAGAATGCAGAACTTTTTCTTGAAACCAGTAATTAAAAGGTTCAAAATTATCCGTATCCCCTCAAACTATGACTCTGCAGAGCAGTCAACAAATGAATGACCTATATATACTGTGTATGTCAGCCATTACTATTTAAAGTCTGTCCAAGTATATCAGGGGTGCACAACCTTTTGAGGCTGAGGGCCAAATTCAATGTTCTCAAATTGCTTGCGGGCCGAACAAACAAAAATGCATGTTTTATAATAGTAACCTAAAAATACATTAATATATGTGTAATTGAACTGCTCATACTACTGACAGTGTCAAAGTGAGTCAAAATAAATTGATAACCAGTATTTTACATATTTTACTAAAGTTTAGTGCATCGATATCAATCGCTATTCCAAAAATAGGCCATCACCTTCTGTATTTAAAACGGTTCATCCATGACAACCCTCATTATTCCATAATGCTAATAATGCATAGGATTTGTGCAAATTCAACCGCATGTTTGAAACTTATTTCGTCCTGTTAGAGATTGACTTCAAGCATGATATGGAGCCATTGTCTTTAGCATTCTTCACTACATTGATATCAATCCCTATTGTAAACTTAGGCCATCACCTTCTGTATTTATAGCGCATCCAACATGACAACCCCCATTATTCCATAATGGTAATAATGCATAGGATCTGTGCAAATTCAACCGTATTTTTGAAACTTACTTCGTCTTGTTAGAGATTGATTTCAAGTACCATATTGAGAGACGATCTTTAGCATCCTTTAGTACATCGATATCAATCGCTATTGCAACCATAGGCCATCACCTTCTGCATTTAAAACGGTTCATCCATGACAACCCTCGTTATTCCATAATGCTAATAATGCATAGGATTTGTGCAAATTCAACCGCATGTTTGAAACTTATTTCGTCCTGTTAGAGATTGACTTCAAGCACGATATGGAGCCATTGTCTTTAGCATTCTTCACTACATTGATATCAATCGCTATTGTAAACTTAGGCCATCACCTTCTGTATTTATAGCGCATCCAACATGACAACCCCCATTATTCCATAATGGTAATAATGCATAGGATCTGTGCAAATTCAACCGTATTTTTGAAACTTACTTCGTCTTGTTAGAGATTGATTTCAAGTACCATATTGAGAGACGATCTTTAGCATCCTTTAGTACATCGATATCAATCACTATTGCAATCATAGGCCATCGCTTTCTGTATTTAAAACGGTTCATCCATGACAACCCTCGTTATTCCATAATGCTAATAATGCATAGGATTTGTGCAAATTCAACCGCATGTTTGAAACTTATTTCGTCCTGTTAGAGATTGACTTCAAGCACGATATGGAGCCATTGTCTTTAGCATTCTTCACTACATTGACATCAATCGTTATTGTAAACTTAGGCCATCACCTTCTGTATTTATAGCGCATCCAACATGACAACCCCCATTATTCCATAATGGTAATAATGCATAGGATCTGTGCAAATTCAACTGTATTTTTGAAACTTACTTCGTCTTGTTAGAGATTGATTTCAAGTACCATATTGAGAGACGATCTTTAGCATCCTTTAGTACATCGATATCAATCACTATTGCAATCAAAGGCCATCGCTTTCTGTATTTAAAACGGTTCATCCATGACAACCCTCGTTATTCCATAATGCTAATAATGCATAGGATTTGTGCAAATTCAACCGCATGTTTGAAACTTATTTCGTCCTCTTAGAGATTGACTTCAAGCACGATATGGAGCCATTGTCTTTAGCATTCTTCACTACATTGATATCAATCGCTATTGTAAACTTAGGCCATCACCTTCTGTATTTATAGCGCATCCAACATGACAACCCCCATTATTCCATAATGGTAATAATGCATAGGATCTGTGCAAATTCAACCGCATTTTTGAAACTTACTTCGTCTTGTTAGAGATTGATTTCAAGTACCATATTGAGAGACGATCTTTAGCATCCTTTAGTACATCGATATCAATCGCTATTGCAACCATAGGCCATCACCTTCTGCATTTAAAACGGTTCATCCATGACAACCCTCGTTATTCCATAATGCTAATAATGCATAGGATTTGTGCAAATTCAACCGCATGTTTGAAACTTATTTCGTCCTGTTAGAGATTGACTTCAAGCACGATATGGAGCCATTGTCTTTAGCATTCTTCACTACATTGACATCAATCGCTATTGTAAACTTAGGCCATCACCTTCTGTATTTATAGCGCATCCAACATGACAACCCCCATTATTCCATAATGGTAATAATGCATAGGATCTGTGCAAATTCAACCGTATTTTTGAAACTTACTTCGTCTTGTTAGAGATTGATTTCAAGTACCATATTGAGAGACGATCTTTAGCATCCTTTAGTACATCGATATCAATCGCTATTGCAACCATAGGCCATCACCTTCTGCATTTAAAACGGTTCATCCATGACAACCCTCGTTATTCCATAATGCTAATAATGCATAGGATTTGTGCAAATTCAACCGCATGTTTGAAACTTATTTCGTCCTCTTAGAGATTGACTTCAAGCACGATATGGAGCCATTGTCTTTAGCATTCTTCACTACATTGATATCAATCGCTATTGTAAACTTAGGCCATCACCTTCTGTATTTATAGCGCATCCAACATGACAACCCCCATTATTCCATAATGGTAATAATGCATAGGATCTGTGCAAATTCAACTGTATTTTAGAAACTTACTTCGTCTTCTTAGAGATTGATTTCAAGTACCATATTGAGAGACGATCTTTAGCATCCTTTAGTACATCGATATCAATCACTATTGCAATCATAGGCCATCGCTTTCTGTATTTAAAACGGTTCATCCATGACAACCCTCATTATTCCATAATGCTAATAATGCATAGGATTTGTGCAAATTCAACCGCATGTTTGAAACTTATTTCGTCCTGTTAGAGATTGACTTCAAGCACGATATGGAGCCATTGTCTTTAGCATTCTTCACTACATTTATATCAATCGCTATTGTAAACTTAGGCCATCACCTTCTGTATTTATAGCGCATCCAACATGACAACCCCCATTATTCCATAATGGTAATAATGCATAGGATCTGTGCAAATTCAACTGTATTTTTGAAACTTACTTCGTCTTGTTAGAGATTGATTTCAAGTACCATATTGAGACGATCTTTAGCATCCTTTAGTACATCGATATCAATCACTATTGCAATCATAGGCCATCGCTTTCTGTATTTAAAACGGTTCATCCATGACAACCCTCGTTATTCCATAATTATAATGCTAATAATGCATAGGATTTGTGCAAATTCAACCGCATGTTTGAAACTTATTTCGTCCTGTTAGAGATTGACTTCAAGCACGATATGGAGCCATTGTCTTTAGCATTCTTCACTACATTTATATCAATCGCTATTGTAAACTTAGGCCATCACCTTCTGTATTTATAGCGCATCCAACATGACAACCCCCATTATTCCATAATGGTAATAATGCATAGGATCTGTGCAAATTCAACCGTATTTTTGAAACTTACTTCGTCTTGTTAGAGATTGATTTCAAGTACCATATTGAGAGACGATCTTTAGCATCCTTTAGTACATCGATATCAATCACTATTGCAATCATAGGCCATCGCTTTCTGTATTTAAAACGGTTCATCCATGACAACCCTCATTATTCCATAATGCTAATAATGCATAGGATTTGTGCAAATTCAACCGCATGTTTGAAACTTATTTCGTGCTGTTAGAGATTGACTTCAAGCACGATATGGAGCCATTGTCTTTAGCATTCTTCACTACATTTATATCAATCGCTATTGTAAACTTAGGCCATCACCTTCTGTATTTATAGCGCATCCAACATGACAACCCCCATTATTCCATAATGGTAATAATGCATAGGATCTGTGCAAATTCAACCGTATTTTTGAAACTTACTTCGTCTTGTTAGAGATTGATTTCAAGTACCATATTGAGAGACGATCTTTAGCATCCTTTAGTACATCGATATCAATCGCTATTGCAACCATAGGCCATCACCTTCTGCATTTAAAACGGTTCATCCATGGCAACCCTCGTTATTCCATAATGCAAATAGTAGTGGCGGGCCTATTTCTTGTTTTGTTCGAAATTGTCTCGCGGGCCGGATAAAACCCTTCGGCGGGCCGGATTTGGCCCGTGGGCCGCGGGTTGTGCACCCCTGAAGTATATGGTTATTCATGCTTATAGTTAAGTTAAGCTCTTCTTTTCTTTTCTTACATGTATTCAACAGGATGTTGAGAAATAAAATTTATTTGATTGATTGATTGATTGTATGTCAGCCAGTATTTAAAAGTCACACGACTACATCACCATACTCTTCTACCCAATCTAAACGTCAACTTCTATAGCGCCACTTCACAATTCATATAAGCATCAGCCGATGGGACACCGAATCAAAATCATGCAAGATCTAGGTCAAATCCAGGATGGCAAGCAGGACAATCAGGTGGCAGCCTAAGGTAGATATGCCAGGTGAAAAAGACGAGTTTTTTAATCTTGTTCTAAAATCTACTTCTAAAGCTTCAATATGTTCTAAAAATCTGGCAAGACTTGCCCACAAACAGCACACACCAAAGAGCGCAAGGCCAAACATTTGAGTGCAAAATACAAAGACGAAAACAAACAAATATCACCAAAAACACTAGATTGGTCAAGTATTCATAGAAATATCAAACAACAAAATGCAAACATGGGCCAGACACTGTAATAAAATGGAGGCTGACCCTTTTAAGTTTTGTCAGGGGGCCCTGCTGTCCGTATTTCTTGAGGAATTTCTTAAGACGCCGTATTTCGGGCCGCGTCATTCCTATCGAGGCAAGGTCTTCGTCGTTCGACTGCTTCATCTGCCCGACAGAACTGAGATTCAGCGTTGATGTAATGGGTACATAGTACTGCTGTAACTCCGCATCGACCAGGAACTCGTACAACTGGGCCATGGCTGTCGATTCGGTAACCAGCATTGACTGCACGCGTACGCAGTCATGTACCTAAGTAAAATATCAACAACAGTGTCACTAGTCACATGGTAGAACATCACATGATTTTTTTACCATGTAATTATCAGTCACTATAATAAAACACAATGTTTTAATGGATGGAGCTATTATAAACTCTTTGCTCAAGCTAAACTGATATTTATCAATTTTCATAACTGCCATATATGATTAAGCGAAACATTAGTCAACGAACAAACGTCCATATAACAACATGACCCAGATAAGGCTGACTTTTTTCTAAATAATGATCATTATCAGTTGTTATAAAGATAGTTCAATATCAATATTGACTGAAGTAAAGAGTAAAAAATGAAGTGTAATCTATTGAAAGTTTTATTATATGCAATGATGCTATATTATGATAACAGCAAAGTAACTATCAGTAAGAATTCTGATAACAGATGTCTGATTAGGTAGCTGCAAATAGTGGTCTGAGTAACAGTGGGAATTATGACCTTTCAAGCAACTACCGTATTATCTCGGGTATAATACACACCTGTGTATAATAAACACCCTTAGTTTCTAGAGTTATCATAATGTAAAAATGTTAATACCTATGTATAACATGCACCCAAAATTTCACATAGCAATCTCTATTCAGTAACCTGCTTAGAATGGGAAGTGTAGACAAAGTTTCCCCACTAGTTAATGTCCTACTTCATTTGTTTAACTATCTTTGTCAAAATCTCTATTGTATTACATAGACAGACACTGTTTTCTTTCAAATTCCGTTTGGAAATTGAAGTATATAGGCCTCCAAACTTCCTAAGTTCCTTAGTTCCTAAGTTCTTTAGTTCCTAAGTTCCTTAGTTCCTTAGTTCCTAAGTTCCTACGTTCCTTAGTTCCTAAGTTCCTAAGTTCCTTAGTTCCTAAGTTCCTAAGTTCCTTAGTTCTTAAGTTCCTTAAGTTCCTTAGTTCCTATGTTCCTAAGTTCCTTCGTTCCTTAGTTCTTAAGTTCCTTAGTACCTAAGTTCCTACGTTCCTTAGTTCCTAAGTTCCTAAGTTCCTTAGTTCCTAAGTTCCTAAATTCCTAAATTCCTTAGTTCCTTAGTTCCTAAGTTCCTCAGTTCCTTACTTCCTTGGTTCCTAAGTTCCTAATTTCCTAAGTTCCTAAGTTCCTTAGTTCCTAAGTTCCTAAGTTCCTTCGTTCCTAAGTTCTTCATTCCCTTAGTTCCTTAGTTCCTAAGTTCCTACTTTTCTAAGTTCCTTAGATCCTAAGTTCCTTAGTTCCTAAGTTCCTTAGTTCCTAGGTTCCTTAATTCCTAAGTTCCTAAGTCCCCAAGTTCCTAAGTTCCTAAGTTCCTTAGTTCCTTAGTTCCTAATTTTCTAAGTTCCTTAGATATCCTAAGTTCCTTAGTTCCTAAGTTCCTTAGTTCCTAAGTTCCTTAGTTCCTAAGTTCTTTAGTTTCTAAGTTCCGTAGTTCCTTAGTTCCTAAGTATCTAAGTTCCTAAGTTCCTTAGTTCCTAAGTTCCTTAGTTCTTACGTTCCTTTGTTCCTTAGTTCCTAAGTTCCTAAGTTCCTTCGTTCCTTAAGGAACTTAGGAACTTAGGCACTAAAGAACTTAGGAACTTAGGAACTAAGGAACTAAGGAACGTAGGAACTAAGGAACTTAGGAACTTAGGAAATAAAGAACTTAGGAACGAAAAAACGAAGGAACTTAGGAACTTAGGAACTAAGGAACTTAGGAACTAAGGAAGCAAGGAACTGAGGAACTTAGGAACTAAGGAACTAAGGAATTTAGGAACTTAGGAACTAAGGAACTTAGGAACTTAGGAACTAAGGAACTTAGGAACTAAGGAACTTAGGAACTTAGGAACTTAAGAACTTAGGAACTAAGAAACTTAGGAACTTAGGAACTAAGGATCTTAGGAACTAAGGAACGAAGGAACTTAGGAGCTAAGGAACTAAGGAACTTAGGAGCTAAGGAACTTAGGAACTAAGGAACTTAGGAACTAAGGAACTAAGGAAATATAGAACTTAGGAACGAAAAAACGAAGGAACGTAGGAACTTAGGAACTAAGGAACTTAGGACGTAGGAACTTAGGAACTAAGGAAGCAAGGAACTGAGGAACTTAGGAACTAAGGAACTAAGGAATTTAGGAATTTAGGAACTAAGGAACTTAGGAACTAAGGAACTTAGGAACTAAGGAACTTAGGAACTTAGGAACTAAGAAACTTAGGAACTAAGGAACTTAGGAACTAAGGAACGAAGGAACTTAGGAGCTAAGGAACTAAAAAACTAGGGATCTTAGAAACTTAGGAACTTAGGAACTAAGGAACGTAGGAACTAAGGAACTTAAGAACTTAGGAACTAAGGAACTAAGGAACTTAGGAACGAAGGAACTTACGAACTTACGAACTAAGGAACTTAGGAACTTAGGCACTAAGGAACTTAGGCACTAAGGAACTTAGGAACTTAGGAACTAAGGAACTAAGGAACGTAGGAACTAAGGAACTTAGGAACTTAGGAAATAAGGAACTTAGGAACTTACTAACTAAGGAACTTAGGAAGTTAGGAACTTAGGCACTAAGGAACTTAGGAACTTAGGCACTAAGGAACTTAGGAACTTAGGCGCTAAGGAACTTTGGAACTAAGGAATTTAGGAACTTAGGAACTAAGGAAGCAAAGAACTGAGTAACTTAGGAACTAAGGAACTAAGGAATTTAGGAACTTAGGAACTAAGGAACTTAGGAACTAAGGAACTTAGGAACTAAGGAACTTAGGAACTTAGGAACTAAGAAACTTAGGAACTAAGGAACTTAGAAACTAAGGAACAAAGGAACTTAGGAGCTAAGGAACTAAGGAACTAAGGATCTTAGAAACTTAGGAACTTAGGAACTAAGGAACGTAGGAACTAAGGAACTTAGGAACTAAGGAACTTAAGAACTTAGGAACTAAGGAACTAAGGAACGAAGGAACTTAGGAACGAAGGAACTTACGAACTTACGAACTAAGGAACTTAGGAACTTAGGCACTAAGGAACTTAGGAACTTAGGTACTAAGGAACTTAGGAACTTAGGAACTAAGGAACGTAGGAACTAAGGAACTTAGGAACTTAGTAAATAAGGAACTTAGGAACTTACTAACTAAGGAACTTAGGAACTTAGGCACTAAGGAACTTAGGAACTTAGGCACTAAGGAACTTAGGAACTAAGGAACTTAGGAACTAAGGAATTTAGGAACTTAGGAACTTAGGAACTAAGGAACGTAGGAACTAAGGAACTTAGGAACTTAGGAACTTAGGCACTAAGGAACTTAGGAACTTAGGCACTAAGGAACTTAGGAACTAAGGAACTAAGGAAATATAGAACTTAGGAACGAAAAAACGAAGGAACTTAGGAACTTAGGAACTAAGGAACTAAAGAACTAAGGAATTTAGGAACTAAAGAACTAAGGAATTTAGGAACTTAGGAACTAAGGAACTTAGGAACTAAGGAACTTAGGAACTTAGGAACTAAGAAACTTAGGAACTTAGGAACGAAGAAACTTAGGAACTTAGGAACTAAGGAACGAAGGAACTAAGGAATTTAGGAATTTAGGAACTTAGGAACTAAGGAACTTAGGAACTAAGGAACTTAGGAACTAAGAAACTTAGGAACTTAGGAACTAAGGAACTAAGGAACGAAGGAACTTAGGAGCTAAGGAACTAAAAAACTAGGGATCTTAGAAACTTAGGAACTTAGGAACTAAGGAACGTAGGAACTAAGGAACTTAAGAACTTAGGAACTAAGGAACTAAGGAACTTAGGAACGAAGAAACTTACGAACTAAGGAACTTAGGAACTAAGGCACTAAGGAACTTAGGCGCTAAGGAACTTAGGAACTTAGGAACTAAGGAACTAAGGAATGTAGGAACTAAGGAACTTAGGAACTTAGGAAATAAGGAACTTAGGAACTTACTAACCAAGGAACTTAGGAAGTTAGGAACTTAGGCACTAAGGAACTTAGGAACTTAGGCACTAAGGAACTTAGGAACTTAGGCACTAAGGAACTTTGGAACTAAGGAATTTAGGAACTTAGGAACTAAGGAAGCAAGGAACTGAGGAACTTAGGAACTAAGGAACTAAGGAACTAAGGAATTTAGGAATTTAGGAACTAAGGAACTTAGGAACTAAGGAACTTAGGAACTAAGGAACTTAGGAACTAAGGAACTTAGGAACTTAGGAACTAAGAAACTTAGGAAATAAGGAACTTAGGAACTAAGGAACGAAGGAACTTAGGAGCTAAGGAACTAAGGAACTAAGGATCTTAGAAACTTAGGAACTAAGGAACGTAGGAACTAAGGAACTTAGGAACTAAGGAACTTAAGAACTTAGGAACTAAGGAACTAAGGAACGAAGGAACTTAGGAACGAAGGAACTTACGAACTTACGAACTAAGGAACTTAGGAACTTAGGCACTAAGGAACTTAGGAACTTAGGTACTAAGGAACTTAGGAACTAAGGAACTAAGGAACGTAGGAACTAAGGAACTTAGGAACTTAGTAAATAAGGAACTTAGGAACTTACTTACTAAGGAACTTAGGAACTTAGGAACTTAGGCATTAAGGAACTTAGGAACTTAGGCACTAAGGAACTTAGGAACTAAGGAACTTAGGAACTAAGGAATTTAGGAACTTAGGAACTTAGGAACTAAGGAACGTAGGAACTAAGGAACTTAGGAACTTAGGAACTTAGGCACTAAGGAACTTAGGAACTTAGGCACTAAGGAACTTAGGAACTAAGGAACTAAGGAAATATAGAACTTAGGAACGAAAAAACGAAGGAACTTAGGAACTTAGGAACTAAGGAACTTAGGACTTAGGAACTTAGGAACTAAGGAACTAAGGAATTTAGGAACTTAGGAACTAAGGAACTTAGGAACTTAGGAACTAAGAAACTTAGGAACTTAGGAACGAAGAAACTTAGGAACTTAGGAACTAAGGAACGAAGGAACTTAGGAACTAAGGAACTTAGGAACTAAGGAACGAAGGAACTTAGGAGCTAAGGAACTAAGGAACTAGGGATCTTAGAAACTTAGGAACTTAGGAACTAAGGAACGTAGGAACTAAGGAACTTAGGAACTAAGGAACTTAAGAACTTAGGAACTAAGGAACTAAGGAACGAAGGAACTTAGGAACGAAGGAACTTACGAACTTACGAACTTAGGAACTTAGGCACTAAGGAACTTAGGAACTAAGGAACTAAGGAACGTAGGAACTAAGGAACTTAGGAAATAAGGAACTTAGGAACTTAGGAAATAAAGAACTTAGGAACGAAAAAGCGAAGGAACTTAGGAACTAAGGAACTTAGGAACTTAGGAACTAAGGAAGCAAGGAACTGAGGAACTTAGGAACTAAGGAACTAAGGAACTAAGGAATTTAGGAATTTAGTAACTTAGGAACTAAGGAACTTAGGAACTAAGGAACTTAGGAACTTAGGAACTAAGAAACTTAGGAACTAAGGATCTTAGGAACTAAGGAATGAAGGAACTTAGGAACTTAGGAACTAAGGAACTAAGGAAATATAGAACTTAGGAACGAAAAAACGAAGGAACTTAGGAACTAAGGAACTTAGGACTTAGGAACTTAAGAACTAAGGAAGCAAGGAACTGAGGAACTTGGGAACTAAGGAACTAAGGAATTTAGGAACTTAGGAACTAAGGAACGAAGGAACTGAGGAGCTAAGAAACTAAGGAACTAAGGATCTTAGTTCCTTAGTTCCTAAGTTCCTTCGTTCTTAGTTCCTAAGTTCCTTAGTTCCTAAGTTCCTAAGTTTTTTAGTTCCTAAGTTCCTAAGTTCCTTCTTTCCTTAGTTCCTAAGTTCCTTATTTCCTAAATTCCTTAGTTCCCAAATTCCTAAGTTCCTTAGTTCCTTAGTACCTAAGTTTCTAAGTTCCTAAGTTCCTTAGTTCTTAAGTTCCTAAGTTCCTAAGTTCCTTAGTTCCTAAGTTCCTTAGTTCCTCAGTTCCTAAGTTCCTTCGTTCTTAGTTCCTAAGTTCCTTAGTTCCTAAGTTTTTTAGTTCCTAAGTTCCTAGGTTCCCAAGTTCCTTCTATCCTTAGTTCCTAAGTTCCTTAGTTCCTAAGTTCCTAAATTCTTAAATTCCTTTGTGCCTTAGTTCCTTAGTTCCTAAGTTCCTCAGTTCCTTACTTCTTTAGTTCCTAAGTTCCTAAGTTCCTAAGGTCCTTAATTCCTAAGTTCCTAAGTTCCTTCGTTCCTTAGTTCCTAAGTTCCTAAGTTCCATCGTTACTTACTTCCTAAGTACCTAAGTTCCTTAGTTCCTAACTTCCAAAGTTTCCCTCCATTGCTGACTGCATAGGTAAAAACCTCTATAATGCGCATGTTATATACGTGAATATACGGTAAATTTCAAATTATGTATGTTTATGTACATAGAATTGATTCCTATGTATAATACACACCTACACTTTGCACCAATATTTTGAGGGAGAAAAGTGCGTCTTATATGCGAGATAATACGGTAATAATAACAGGGATGGCCTGACCTTGTTCTCTACTGGAAACAATTTTAAAATGAAACCGGGTAAAAAGGCTAAAGACACTTTGCAGTGTGATGAGGAGAACACCAATACTGTCAGAATATTCCACTATTACTATTTATTATTACTATTTATTATTACTATTTATTATTACTATTTATAATAATAATAATAATAATAATAATAATAATTATTATTATTAGTAGTAGTAGTAGTAGTAGTAGTAATAGTAGTAGTAGTAATAGTAGTAGTAGTATCAGTGGTAGTAGTAGTATCAGAAGTAATATTAGTATTAGTATTAGTAGTAGTAGTAGTAAACAATTTGCATTATATACATTTGAAAAAGCCTTTATCATACGGGTTCAAAGTTCATTTTGTTTTAATCCAAGGTTTTTTTCTTCTCAACTGTACAGTGAAAAACTTCAATATCACCAAAAGAAACCCACCGACCAAGTACACACAGGTGCAGCCACTCGGAAATGGGTTGAGTGATTGCAAGTTGTCCGCAAAGAACCTTCGCTAAAATCTCCGCTAGAATTCAGTGCAACATCTCCATTCACTCACTCAGCATATCAAGCCTATACAGGATACAACAACTGGGGCTGGCGGTTTAATGCAGTGATCTCTCCGGGAAATATGCGGGACTCAGAGAGGTCCAAAACATGCGGTAAGGAAATGCGGAAACGTTCAATTTATGTATATGCCTGAATTTCCAATTTATGCATCTATTTCACCTCTCACATTTGTGGAAATTGTGGCATTTTTCATTTTAAAAAAGGCCGACGAGCAAAAAAGGTCATCCAAACAGACGCTGATAAGGAAAATAGCAAAAGTGTTTTATATGTGACGAAAATAGCAGAAATTGCGGATAAAATGTCGCATTTTAATGCAGAAATCGCATGTGTGGAAAATAGCGGCCGAAAGTGCGGCACATTAAAAAGTTGCTAAATATGCAATCGCTTTAAACGCACAGCCCTAAACAATAGACAATCCGATGCATGGCCCAGTCATTATAATATATATAATCTAGAAGTGCATGGCTGTGTACAGCACAAAAGTACTTCTCACTTTGCCATATGACTCTTGCTGCTGGAGCAATTCTGCAAGTAAGATGACCCACTCAGATAAACCAAAATAAACTCCAAGCCTGAAGAACTGCCCACCAACCCACCCACCCATCCATCCATTCATAATTACATCCATCCATCCATCCATCCATCCATCCAGAGTAATAATGTTGTCATTCGTAATGAATGGACTTTTTCTAGTCCACAGATGCAGAATTAAAACAAACAACAATAATAATTGCTCTACTACCGAGAAAACAGGGGTCAAGAAAGTAGTTTAACACCTGGCGCTATATAAATTAATCACTCACATCAGCTTCCATTGGCCTTTTAGTAACCAACACATGTCTCCTGCAAGTGATAAATATTGATGCATAAGCCAAAAGTCAAACATGCATAAAGATGTCAAATTTGCAGACAGTAAAACCACAATAAAACTACAACAATAGCAAAACCACCTACATTGAGACCAACTTCAAATTTAAACAAGACCTGAAAATAAGATCTACTGTTAAGTTCTGCAAACAATAAGACCGCTTCTCAAATAAGTAAGTGCGTAAGTAAGTAAAATTCTGTGATTTTATATAGTGCTCTCAAAAGTAGTACATCAGTAGCCACTTATTCTAAAATGGTTAGTTTAAATTTTAAATAGCCATGGTTTAAATTTTAAATAGCCATAGCCAAAAGGTCAGGTCAAAAAAGTCAGGTTGGGTCATTTTATCAAAAGGGTCATCCTGGTTAGGACCTAATAACCACAAAGGAAGTGATTTTCAAAGACAAATGTTTCAATTTAAAATACACTTTGTCAGATAACCATGCAAAAGGAAACAAAATACTGTCATCAAAGTCCGTTTTGCTTTTTAAAAGGCTCAGTTCTTAATGCTAAACCGACAGAATATTATTAGCAAAGATTCTGGACACTAACCCCACTGCAGCCACTATCATAGACCACCTTACACTGCTTCTATAGTGCCTCAAACAGCTCTGCCGCCAACTATAGAAGCGGGAATCTATATATGCTTGAAATTTTCCATCTGTTCTGCACCAGGATTTAAGCACGGCCTCATTACATCACAAAACTCAGCACAACCCTTTCCCTCACAGAGAGGGCAGAAGACAGTCTCAAAGTCACATCAATAATAATTACAGGATAGGTCTCCTCACACAGATCAGGCCCAAGTCAGCTGTAAGTACACTGTCAGCTAATGACAATCGACTCCATGGTAATCAGCTGGCAGCAGCAGCAGCAGCAGCAGCAGCAGCTGGGGTCAATTGTGTACCCGGATCTAGCAACAGAACACATCATAATGCAAAGAGCTTATGTCCAGAACATCTCAAACCCCACCCCCTTCGGTCATCTTTCTTTCATCCTCTAACAGCCACAATGGATTTCCCCAAACCAAATATTACCGCAGACAGGCCTACTAGGTAATGACTGGCACATGAATAATTTTTCAATCACAGTTTCAATCATCAACCAATCACCTGCTAGCGGTCAGGCTCGTCATGCTTCCTCCTAATCACATAACTTTTCCACTGAATGCCACGACAGCATCTGAGAAACTTATATTGGTTGACTCACCAGTCAACTATATGGGAGCTAGATAAAATTTTCTGATACATTACATTACAGCTTATAGGATAACTGAGACTGCAGCGGTCAAAACAACAAAAGCTATAAGATCAATCAATCAATCAATCAATCAATCAATCAATCAATCAATCAATCAATTAATCAATCAATCAATCGTTGCTCAAATAATATTAACCTAAAAATAGAGACAGTAAACGAATTGGAACAATTGAATACAGAATGTACAGAATATCATAAAAATATAAAGAAATAAAAGCATAGAAAGTTACCAGGTCAAGAAACTTCAACCAGCAGCCATGCACAGACCCTGATTCAGCTCAAGTCAATACTGCAAGTCTGATTTCCAGGGCCACATGTTAATGCAAACCAGATTTCATACGCACAGAGAAAGAGAGGACTGTACATGTAGTTAGCATTTTTGCTCCAATATACAAACATCTGTCTGGCTAAACAAACAGCAGATAGCTTTTTGTCTAAGCCAAGCCACTTAGGAAGACATACTTCTTCAATGGGGATTACTTTTTTCCTTCGCTCTTCGCTAATGCAAACACCAAAGAGTACAGCAGACGTTTGTACGGATATCCTTACAATCCGCGCTCGACCGAGACACTCGCGCGCGCGCGCGCGCGTCTAAACGACGAGTCATAACCGCGGCAGAATTTTTATTCTTACAGCCCCCAAGTGCCCTCGTATTCTCTGAGAACGACAGTATCACTAAGGCCATCATCTGTGGCGCGCACATGGGCAACACTATTCTCCAGCAACTACCGGTAATATGGAGCACTCCACGTCTAGGCATCATCGGTCAGCCAGACACAGAGACATACCACCAGTCCAAACCCATTCCACCCAGTAGCATTTGCTGAACTGGCGAAACAAGCACATGAAGAAAAATAAGTAACAGAACAGCACATGGGACACAGATCAGCTATGTACGCTGTATGGTTCATTCATTACAGATATATTTTACAAACTCTTAACCCCTTAACTGGGGACCCCGGATATATCCGTTCATTTTACATTGAGTTACAGTTAAATACCCAGTTAAGGGGTTAAAATTAAAACCCTTCCTGGGACAAAGAGAGAGCTAGTGAATTGCTTTGATGGTGTTTTTTAACTATGACTAACCCAGTTCACCAAGCACTGACTTCTGCATGACACATCTGTTTAATTATAGACTCCATACCACCATAACTTTAAAGTGCAACCAAAGAGTATACAAGTTTCGTTTTAAAGAAGCAGGGGCAACATCTCTAGCAGAGACCAGTTGATAGAGAAGGCAAAATACAGTTGCACATACACAGACTAGCAAAGGTCACATGGCTGACTATAAATGTACAGTTATATTGTACCCAATACAAAGACATATGAGTCAGACTTTTGAGTGCATGATGTAACTAGAAACAAGTGACACTGTGATCCATTATATCACAAATCCATTTGTGATAGACCCCTGCTGTCAATCAAAACGGACAATAGGTCTGCAGTCTGCACTCAAACCAGCAGTTTAACAATGGCTTTGATGTCTAATTAATATAATTGACAGATGAAAGAGTTCTCTATTTCTTCTACCAAGCAACTTCCTCATCAACACTATAATCATCTTTATTCGTGACAAGCACAGCATAAAAAAGTAGTACACAACCAAGGAAAATACAAATCAACTGAACAAAATTAAATAATAATAATAATAAATAAATAAAATAATAAAAATAATAAAATAAACCTAATAATAAACAAATAAACTAATGAATATGAAACTATGAATATCTTGTGCAATTATACAGCATAACTATGGGCAAAATTACAAACTATGTACTCTTTTGAAACTTTGTTTAGAAAGCTTAGTTCCTCCAGCAGTATTTTTCACACAATCATCTTGAATGTGTCCAGTGTTTTATCCGGTGTCATATAAAATAAGTTCCGCTATAAAATAAGTTCCTGATCAAATTTTGATTGGTCGGCAGATAGCCTGTCAATCAACATTAGAACCGCCCCGTCCATAGCAACGCCTACCATAATTTTGGTTCCTACTTGGGAATTCTTGGCAGGCAACCTACCCACCAAACAGTGGCGTAGCCAGTCTATGCAAAGTGTGGTTTTTAACTCAACTGGAGTCAACGGGGTCTGGAACAGCAAATTAGAAACTGGGTCTGCCTGTCCGGGGTTTAACCATCAGAAAATTTTTTAAACATTTGAAATGCCCGTGAGTTTTATTAAGTATTATACAGCCCCAAATTAAACCCTAGACATTGCCGCTTTTTGTACCCAATCGCAATGGTATGACATAAAGTACCAGGGACCTTTTTAAGAAAAAATAATCGCTTTCCACCTTTATCCCTTCCCCTCCCATTATTTATGAGAACCTAGGAACCTAGGAACTTAGGAACTTAGGAACCTAGGAACTTAGAAACCTATGAGCTTAGGAACTTAGGAACTTAGGAACCTAGGAACTTAGGAACCTAGGAACCTAAGAACCTATGAACTTAGGAACTTAGGAACCTAGGAACTCAGGAACTTAGGAACCTAGGAACTTAGGAACTTAGGAACTTAGGAACCTAGGAAATTAGGATGTTAGGAACTTAGGAACTTAGGAACTGCTGCTGCTGCTGCTGCTGCTGCTGCTGCTGCTGCTGCTGCTGCTGCTGCTGCTGCTGCTGCTGCTGCTGCTGCTGCTGCTGCTGCTGCTGCTGCTGCTGCTGCTGCTGCTGCTGCTACTACTACTACTACTACTGCTGCTACTGCTACTGCTGCTGCTGCTACTACTGCTACTGCTGCTACTGCTACTGCTACTGCTGCTACTGCTGCTGCCACTGCTACTGCTACTACTACTACTACTACTACTACTACTACTACTGCTACTACTACTACTACTACTACTACTAATAATAATAATAATAACATTAATAATAATAATAGTATTAATAATAATTCGGTTTGAAAGTCGCCTAGGGCAACATGGAGCACTGCTAAAAAAAGTGCACTGCGCTTTAAAAAAAGAGTACTGCGCCCTAAGCACGGATCACACAAGAATCTAATAGCACATTTTCTAGCACTAATAATACTACTATTACAACAACAACAACAACAACTACTACTACTACTACAACTATTACAACAACAACAACTACAACTACTACTACTACTTCTACTCCTCCGTGGCGTCAAACCGTACTGCGCCATAGCCATCACTACTACTACCAAATTTTTTAGCACTACTAATACTACTATTACAACAACAACGACAACAACTACTACTACTACTACTAATAATAATAATAATAATAATAATAGTATTAATAATAATTGAGTTTGAAAGTCGCCTACTGAACCATGGAGCACTGCTAAAAAAAGCGCACTGCGCCTTAAAAAAAGAGCACTGCGGCCTAAGCACGGATCACTACTACTACCACATTTTCTAGCACTACTAATTCTACTATTACAACAACAACAACTACTACTACTACTAAGAATAATAATAATAATAATAGTATTAATAATAATTGAGTTTGAAAGTCGCCTACTGAACCATGGAGCACTGCTAAAAAATAGCGCACTGCGCCTTAAAAAAAGAGCACTGCGGCCTAAGCACGGATCACTACTACTACCAAATTTTCTAGCACTACTATTACTACTATTTATTACAACAACAACAACTACTACTACTACTACTACTACTACTAATAATAATAATAATAATAGTATTAATAATTGAGCTTAAAAGTCGCCTAGGGCAGCATGGAGCACTGCTAAAAAAAGAGCACTGCCCCTTAAAAAAAGAACACTGCGGCCTAAGCACGGATCACTACTTCTACCAAATTTTTTAGCACTACTAATACTACTATTACAACAACAACTACTACTACTACTACTACTACTACTAATAATAATAATAGTATTAATAATAATTGAGTTTGAAAGTCGCCTACTGAACCATGGAGCACTGCTAAAAAAAAGCGCACTGCTCCTTAAAAAAAGAGCACTGCGGCCTAAAAAAAAGAGCACTGCGGCCTAAGCACGGATCACTACTACTACCAAATTTTCTAGCACTACTAATACTACTATTACAACAACAACAACAACTACTACTACTACTACTACTACTAATAATAATAATAATAATAGTATTAATAATTGAGCTTAAAATCGCCCAGGGCAGCATGAAGCACTGCTAAAAAAAGAGCACTGCGCCTTAAAAAAAGAGCACTGCGGCCTAAGCACGGATCACTACTACTACCAAATTTTTTAGCACTACTACTACTACTATTACAACAACAACAGTGTGTCTGTGTGTCAGTTTCATTGTGTCAGTGTGTCAGTTTCAGTGTGTCAGTGTGGCAGTAATGAAGATTTTTCAAAAATTACGGCACTATCTCTTGCATATCAAAAGCGCTAGGCATTCATAATATTGCCTGTGGTATTCCGTAGTGCTTAAAATGGTGTTAATGGGCATTTTCAACCTACCGACAATGGCATTGGCAGACGTGTGAATGGCTAGCACTTTTTTTCTGACAAGTGAAGAGGACCTAGTAATGAAGATTTTTCAAAAATTAGGGCACTATCTCTTGCACATCAAAAGTGCTAGGCATTCATAATATTGCCTGTGGTATTCCGTAATGCTTAAAATGGTGTTAATGGACATTTTCAACCTACCGAGAATGGCATTGGCAGACGTGTGAATGGCTAGCACTTTTTTCTTGCAAGTGAAGAGGACCTAGTAATGAAGATTTTTCAAAAATTAGGGCACTATCTCTTGCATATCAAAAGTGCTAGGCATTCATAATATTCATAATCACTACTACTACCAGGTTTTCTAGCACTACTAAAACTATTATTACAACAACAACAACTACTACTACTAATAATAATAATAATAATAGTATTAATAATAATTGAGTTTGAAAGTCGCCTAGGGCAGCATGGAGCATTGCTAAAAAAAGAGCACTGCGCCTTAAAAAAAGAGCACTGCGGCCTAAGCACGGATCACTACTACTACCAGATTTTCTAGCACTACTAATACTACTATTTATTACAACAACAACAACTACTACTACTACTACTACTACTAATAATAATAATAATTTTAATAATAATTGAGTTTAAAAGTCGCCTAGGGCAGCATGGAGCAGTAGGCTATAGATATGCAAAAATTTAGATTAGTGATGAAATGAATTAAAACCACATATTCTTGTGTCCCCATCTTTGCTGTGTCAAACCGTACTAGAATTGTCATCATATTCTGTCTCTATTTTGTTTTAGAAGAAGAAGAAGAAGAAGAAGAAGAAGAAGAAGAAGAAGAAGAAGAAGCACCACTAATACTACTATTACAACAACAACAACTAATACTTCTACTACTCCATGGCGTCAAACCGTACTGCGCCATAGCCATCCTGTCACTGCGGATAGCTTTAAAAAAGAGCACTGCGCCCTAAGCACGGATCACTACTACTACCAAATTTTCTAGCACTACTAATACTACTATACAACAACAACAACAACTACTACTACTACTACTAATAATAATAATAATAATAATAATAGTATTAATAATAATTGAGTTTGAAAGTCGCCTACTGCAGCATGGAGCACTGCTAAAAAAGCAAGTAAATACGTGAGTCGCTCACTTTTCTCTCTCTCTCTCTCTCTCTCTCTCTCTCTCTCTCTCTCTCTATATATA
>CM030852.1:1547433-1644933 GCA_018105865.1 Metaphire vulgaris
CTTCAATCCCGATATTCTGATGAAATTCAACAGACTCTAACAGAGGGGTCATCCACATTGACGCTTTAGTAGTACTATTGCTATAGTAGGCTATAGAAGAGTAATGAAACGAATTCAATCCACATTTTCTTGTGTCCCCATCTCAAAGGTTTAGGGCAGCATGGAGAACTGTTTAAAAAAAGCGCACTGCGCCTTGAAAAAAGAGCACTGCGACTTAAGCATGGATCACCACTACTACGACTTTTTCTAGCACTACTATTACAACAACTACTACTACTACTGTTACTACTACTGCTGCTGGTGCTACTACTACTACTACTACTACTAATAATAATAATAATAATAATAATAATAGTAGTAGTATTAATAATAATTCGGTTTGAAAGTCGCCTAGGGCAGCATGGAGCACTGCTAAAAAAAGCGCACTGCGCTTTAAAAAAAGAGCACTGCGCCCTAAGCACGGATCACTACTAATAGCACATTTTCTAGCACTACTAATACTACTATTACAACAACTACTACTACTACTACAACTACTACTACTACTACTACTACATTAAACCGTGACGGGCGCCATAGCCATCCTCTCACTGCGGATAGCCATTTCCGCACTCGCGGAGATCCATCCACACACTGCGGCGATTAGGCCTATTGGCAAACAGTATCTTCAATCCCGATATTCTGATGAAATTCAACAGACTCTAACAGAGGGTCATCCACTAAGCACGGATCACTACTAATAGCACATTTTTAGCACTACTAAGGAACTTAGAAGCTTAGGAAATTAGGAACTTAGGAACTTAGGAATTTAACCCTAACTCAACTGGAGTCAACGGGTCTGGAACAGCAAATTAGAAACTGGGTCTGGGTGTCCGGAGTTTAACCATCAGAAAATTATTTTAACATTTGAAACGCCCATGAGTTTTATTAAGTATTTTATAGACCCAAAATAAACCCTTCAAAGTGCCGCTTTTTGTACCCAATCGCAATGGCATGACATAAAGTAGCAGGGACCTTTTTTAAGAAGAATTTATCGCTTTCCACCTTTATCCCTCCCCTCTCATTATTTATGAGACCCGGGGATGTAACCCTGGGAAATTGTTGAAATTATAGATGATGGCAGGAGGAAAATTTATGGGAGGTCATAAATTTATATCTTAGGTCATAAATTTATCAAGAAACAAGTTTGAGGTAGGTCATAACATTATATCCTACCCATCTACACATATAGCCTTACTTTGGCCGAGACTGAAATGTTAGGTAGGTCATAAATTTATATCCTAGGTCATAAATTTATATCCTACCCATCTACATCTTTGGTCATGACTCTGATATTCAAGGTAGGCCATAAATTTATACCCTAGGTCATAAATTTATATCCTACCCATCTACATCTTTGGTATTCACTGCAAATACAACTTATACAAGGTAGGTCATAAATTTATATCCTAGGCCATAAATTTATATCCTACCCATCTCAGGAACTTATTTCATGGCGGAACTTATTTTATACGTAAGCCGCATAATTTCAGTTCCGTAGCAACCGTAGGCTCCGCCCAGGAACTTATTTTATGGCGGAACTTATTTTATACGACACCGGGCCTGTTAGTTGGGAGATTTCCCCCAAAACTCAACCCCCCCCCCAAATAAATTTCAGTGATGACAATTTTTTTGCATTGAACTGTGTCTCTTCCCCTCCAGACAAGTCAACATCCCATCCCAAGGCCTGGGGCCTGGATATAACCCCAAATGTGTCCAAACCACAGGACAATGTCTGAATAGGGAAGTCCCAAAAGCTATTACCCGGTACATTGCCCATTAAAACATCCTACACTACACTGGCCTACACTGTTTAGGTCACGTGACTCACCCCACACTTATGATTCTTCACTTAGTGAATGACTTAACGAGCGTTAACAACCATGTAATAATAATAATAATAATAATAATAATAATAATAATAATAATAATAATAATCCACAGATCTATGCTAAAATGATTTCTACAGCAAAATGTGATTCTGCTTCCAATTCTTTATTCAAAATCGTCCAATAACCTTGAATATCTGACCTAAGACCATAATGGCATCTAGAGTTACAGTGCATTTACATTGAAAGAACTGCAAGCAACACCTGAATTCAATACCCCCCTTCAATCCACCCAAAAATTTACCAATTAACCCTGATTGACCCCCAAATCAGTATTAATTCAATTCAGGATGGCGATATTTACAAGCCCCGGTGGAAATCTGGCAGAGTGAGGCTATAATCTTAGATTAGCAGGACTGCATTCATTATCCCCACCCACAGCTTATCAGTAAGCAGAATACCAGGTCATCTATATAAATCAGAAAGCCTGAAATTGGCCTGCAAAAGACTAAAGCATTTGCAGACTGAGGAAGGAACACTGCTGCTATCTGTGCCCGAACCTGGCAAAATAATTTGTGATATAAAAGTGGGGCAGTCTTCAAACATAGGAACAGGTCAGAAATACTGTATTTCACAGCATCAAGTCTATTCATAATGGATAAATGATTCATAATCATACAAGGATAACAATTAACAAGAACAGCCCATTAGAATGTCTACCCGTACAAGTCAGGTTTGAGAAACAGGAATGCAACCATAATGAAAATAATAATAAATAATAATTAGGCACTTTCATACTATAGCACCGGGTCTGGTACACTAAAAGTATCAATTAATTATTGATGGTCTTCCAGGTCCGTCTGCAAAAGACCCAGTTATTCCAGAGAGTGGGAAACTTTGAGACAGAGCCATGGAGGATGTGCTCACTGAAAGAGATATATGTTTTAAGCCTCGATCAAAACAATACTCAGTTATTTGGAAATCTGACAGCCAAGGAAAGAGAGTTCCATGTTTTTAGGCCAGAAATAGAGAAGCTCTCTTACCAATTTCAGTGTTGGTTCTAGTAATATTTAACAATATAAACGGTACACTTCATTGGCCATCGCGGACCAGTGGGAGAACCGAAGGGTTATCGCCTTCAGTTTTACACGGCAACCAACGGATGAATGAGGACGGTTGCCAGCCTTTCCCTCCCCACCTTTCCTTCCACTGAGTTAACACCCGATGTACTCATTCACAGCTGAGTCAACTGGGGGCGCTTTGGACAGAAACAACCGAAAAGTTTCTGCCACGGCCGGGAGTTGAACCGTGGACCTCAAGATTGGCAGACCAGTGTGCTAACCACTGCTCCACCGTGCACCCAATGAATTAGCGAATCTTATTGAATGAGAAAATTTTGGATGATCTAGCATAGAATTCAAATAAGAGGAAGTTCTGGGAATATAAACGTCAGTAATCCAGATGACATATGAACATTGCTATCATTAGGTCCCATCACTAGTCAGAGGCAAAGCAGCCTTATGCAAACAAGGTCTTGGGTGATTCCGAGGCCTCAAGAGAGACCTGAAGAACCTTTAATGTCAAAACACTTATATGTTCTGGCAGACAGAAGAACTCTGGAGTCAATACAGTGCAAATGTTAAGCAGAAGTTAAACAAATCAGTGACTGAATTTCTATACAAGACACGATCAGCACTGAAATTGGTTAAGTGTTTTCCCTGCTGCAGCCCCCCAAAAAAGAAGACTCTCTTCTTCCATTGGCTGTCAGGTTAGATCTTTCAATGAATTGAGTATTTTCATATCTAGGTTTAAAACACATCTCTTCCATTTGACATTTGCATAATTATAAGCATTATGATCAGAAGAGAGAGTGAACTAAATGATACATGATTTTCAACCCTCTCGGTGCCTATGCTATCAAGTCTTGGCAAGAAAAATGTGTGTGCTGAATAATGTGAATATCAAGAATATCAATACACTAAAGATAAGCCTATAATAATCTTAGTCATCTGTATCCCTGTTGCTAATCACAACATTGATAATTCTACATGA
Organism: Metaphire vulgaris; assembly: GCA_018105865.1. NCBI lineage: Eukaryota > Metazoa > Annelida > Clitellata > Crassiclitellata > Megascolecidae > Metaphire > Metaphire vulgaris. The sequence continues at coordinate 1,551,354 of CM030852.1, forward strand.
ACAGAGAAAGAGAGAGCAAGACAGAGAGAGAGAGAGAGAGAGGCAGACAACAGATATACAGTACTGCTCAAAAAACTGTGAACACACGTGGATTTCTATTCTACGATTGATGTACAGAAGGCTATAGATATGCAAAAATTCAGAACAGTGTTGAAATGAATTTCATCCACATTTTCTTGTGTCCCCATCTTCATTGCATCAAACCATACTACAACAGTCAATATATTCTGCCTCAGTTTTATACTAGAGCGTTCCAAATGCCACGAAAAATAGTGAGCTATGTCAAACGACACTATACAAAGTCTTCCAGAAAACAATTCTCTGTCAAATGGTTACAAAGTCGCACTAGAGATAAGAGGGGTCTTAAGATAGCTAGTTTCTTGTATCACAGGTTTTACAGACCACAAAATATTATAAAAATGATACCCTGTTTGACATTGGACTGTGGAAGAACTATTCCTACAGTAGGATATAGATATGAAAAATTCAGAGGAGTGAAGAAACGAATTATATCCACATTTTCTTGTGTCCCCATCTACATTGCATCAAACCATACTAGAATAATCAATATATTCTGTCTCAATTTTATTCTAGAGCATTCAAATGATTGATTTAGGCTTATTAAAGAAATTGGATGTAACATTAAGATGCAGTCATAGATACAGACACTACTTTAGATCTGAAAATTTCACTGTAGGTAAATAACCACAAATGGTGCATTGAACTAAGAAAAGGTTGCCTTACAAAACCAAAACTTTTGAGGGAAAGTGATACAATTATGATGCGGGTGCCAGAACATTTGCCCTGGTGCCTTTGCAACGTTGGACTGCTGCATGCATGCTGTGTCCAACAACATAAGCCATAGGGTAACCTTGGATGACAAAATTGGGGCCCAACCTCTATACTTTTCCCATTCCCTTGCCTTGCCGCTCAACAATAAGTGAAAAGGCTTGTGCCTAGTGGTCTAATAGAAGTGTGCCTATGAGATTAATTAAGAGGAAGAACTTAAATAAAATTATGTATTCCAGGACCTGTAATCAGTAATATTATCCTATTAGAGGTGCGAGGCTCTGTCATGGGCAATAAACTAACATCATCCCTTGGTTGGTTGCTCCCCCCCCCACATTCCATACACTGAGTACCATAGTGCTTCACAAAAGAAGCAAGATACTAATAATAATTATGCACTTCTATAGCACCATTTCTAATACTCAAGGGTATCAATCGATGGTACTTCAAATCATAGGCGGATTTAGAGTTTAATATTTGGGTAGGCTAGCATGGGGTCTGAGGGTGCCATCCAGCACGCGCGACATACCTGGTGTTGATGGATTTTGTTTTGTTTTGGTGGGATTAGTTGGGTAGGCTTAAGCCTATCCTAGCCTTTAATAAAATCCGCCTATGCTTCAAATCCATCTGCAAAAGACCAGGTCATTCCAGAGATCAGTCAGAGGGAAACAGCAAGACAGACTAAGCAAGGGACTGCATTGGGTCCTTTTAATCGACCGTGACAGGCTTAAGGTCGTAGTCAAATAACGTTAGAACGCGAAGATCCAATCTGGACACAAATAAATGCAATGACTGCAGGCGCTACATAAATTTAACCGGTACCTTTAATTGATTCCAGCTCACCTCGTGAGACTGGCCGGTTGGTTACGGTCGGATTCCAGACAAAACGGACGAAATTCTCCTAAGAATCATCGACGAACGCTTCGACCGCATTCAATAAATCGAATAAGTAACTAAAAAACTGTTTTCCATTTGAAAGATTGAATCGAATACGTTGACATTCGACCGCATTCAACTTCCCTATGGTGATATCAAGTCTTCAAGGCTTCGCTCAGAGACCGGAAGAGGCGTGGCCCATTCAGTAGAGGCGTGGTCTATTTATCAGGATTGAGGCTTTTTCACAAGTTCGTCGGCTTAATACTAGTGGCGGCTCCAGGATTTGGCAAGTGGGGGACCTATGAGATGGCACGTTGGCAACTTCTAAGCTTGGAGACCAACTATTTTTTATAAACCTGAACTAGTCCAGTTGCATATAATAAGTGCACTAAAGTATGTGGCACAGGGGCAGACATTCATTTGGGGGCACGGGCCCCCATGTGGAGTCGCCTACGCTTAGTACTTCCTAACAACATAAATGATGCACGGTGTATGTGTGTGTGTGTTAGAGGAGTGCACGGTAATGGCTACCGCGGTTTCACCGCGGTAATCCGCGGATTTACCGCGGTAGCGGGATTGAAATCTGTAATTTTGCCGAAATATTAATGGGGACGGAAAAGTTATGACGGTAGTACCGCGGTAGCGGTATCCAGGCTGACGGTATTACCGCGGATGCGGTTTCAAAAATGCCGTAAATACCGCGGGAATGGGGACGATTAATCTCGCAATTCAATAATCATGCGTTCGGCCGATTTTAGCATAGCTACTAACCATATAGGCCTACGCCTTTCAGTTTCGAATTAAAAGGCCATTAAATTGAACTGTTAGGCCAGGCAAGATTGGTTTTGAATCTTTTGATCACTCGACACCATTGTTAGTTCGCAGTTGGTAGAGACCATAAAGCCATTTGAGAACTTGAGGGTAATTGATAAACACACCAGGGGAGAATCATCAGAGCCGGTTTCAGCTTGTTGGGGGAGCCTATAGATGTACAGGACAACAAAAGATAATATAATTTAGAGGTGGGGCGGATTGCAGAGCACTTTGCACAGCTTTGTAATTTGAACGCCCAGTGCCCACTGCCAATTGCCCAGTCTCTCCTGTGCCCACCAACCACCATCACTATTTACCTTAATGCCCCTGACTCAATCACCATCGATTCGGAGGTGGATTAAAAATCTCCACTTAGCTTAGGCCTACTATATAAATTAAACATTTTATAAAGTTACAGAAAAATGGACAAGAAAGAGAGCCAATTCATTTTTCAACGTGTTGCTCACTGCTGGCAGAATGGCATTGGTAGTAAAACCGGGAATGTCCGTTATCTTTTGGTTAGTTTCCGGTATACACGTTGAAAAATGAATTGGCTGACGCTATGGTTATGATGTGCGCTAAAGATATCAGGTTAGTAATAGTGTCCCATTTTCATATATGATTATTGTATAGTTTAGAAGAAACTTTCGAAAAACTTTTTGAAAAGCTACTTCTCGTGTTGGGTACTAACAGGGCGCGATTTGTAGGGGGAAGGGGGATTCCTCCCCACTGCCCAACTGCATCCCCCTACTGCTGCATCTCCCCACAACTACATCCCCCCACTGCTACATTTCCCCAACAACTACGCCCCCAAGCTCGACAAATCCCCTCCTCCCACTGCACCAGGTCATAAAATCGCACACTGGGTACTAATAAATGAATAGTTGATATAAAACACCGCGGACGGGGACGGAGACCAAAATGCGGGTACGGGGACGGGGATGGGTTCCGAAATGCGGGGACGGGAATGGGGATGGGGACAGAGATTAGGGGATGGGGTGGGGATGGATTTTAAGTCAATGGGGACGGGGTGGGGGTGGAGAAAAGCTTTGCGGGGACGGGAGGGGATGGGGACAGCAGTCAGTCCCCGTGCACACCTCTAGTGTGTGTGTGATAAAGCCGGTTAAAATACTGACCGGTTCGCAAGAACCGTCCGTTAATGATTAACCATTAAATTTAATATCATGGAGACAGTGATGTGAAGAGAGTGGTGGGCGCCCGGGGCAAGTTGATAAAAAAGAAAAATGTTTGACGAGCAAAAAAGGTCGCCAAGACAATTTAGGCCCACCCCCATCTGGTCGGCGCCCGGGGCCACCGCCCCCTGCACGCTACTGTAAGGAGAAAAAAATCATTAAAATCAAAACACTATTTGTATTGGAATGAATGACCCAGAGGACTTTATAAGAAAATGGTCTAGACATATTTTTTCTCATAACAGTGGACCCTACTCTAGTCTACAGGTAGTGCATAACACAGTCGTATCAATTAACAAGGAAGAAAGGGATTGGCCAAATCCTTGCAAGACAATTATAGTATATTAAATGCCTTTACACACTAGATTATGTTACAGTAGTTGACAGAGCAAAATTCCCCGTTGTAATGACAAAATTTTCCAGTTATCACACTAGGATGCAAGGTCTCAATACCGGTGTAGCATATTATAATGACTCCCATATAATAATAACTCCCCCTCTCATTATTATACATATAATGACTCCCATATAATAATAACTCCCCCTCAGATATAATAATAACTCCCCCTCTCATTATTATATATATATAATAATGAGAGGGGGAGTTATTATATGGGAGTCATTATAATATGCTATACCGGTCCTAATTAAATAAAGAAATTCAGGTCAATCTTGAAATTACTGTGTACAACCACAAGTGAAAACAAAAGCAGGAGAACAAAATAATAACATCAAAATAAAAGATTCACCCAAAAGTTTTTGACTGAGCGTGCATCTCACAAATTCTTAATTATTAAATCAATTAAAATGAATCAAGTTCAAATCTTGAACAATCATTGAAAATAACGCACATGGTAAATAACTGTCACACACAATGCATGCAACAATTCGAACGACAACCTCATCCAATATTCAAAATATTTTTCAAAGGAAAGTACTGTAAACAAAAGTTGCATCAGCTCGGTGTCTGCTAATCTAGCAAACAATTTACACAGAAGTTATCTTCATATTCTGAAGCCAGCAATTTCTGCAGAATTGACAAACTTAGTAAACACCCCGATCTTTATTAGGCTGCAACAGTTAAGGTATTTATTCACTGTCGAAGAAAAGTACCACTGCACAGAAAATCAAAAATTCGAAGCATTTCGATATCCATCAGTAGTCTAGGTCCTGTTGCTTCTACCAAAATGGACACCTATAATAACATCATCACATGGATATGTAGACACATTAGAGTAGAACATGCAATTACGGAAATGTATTTAAGCAATACGCTAAAATATTCTATCACAAAATTGAAACTGTAATAATAAACAGAAAACAGTGGCCTTTTGATATAACTTGGCAGCAACCAGTTAATATGCTCATATCTGAATAAAACATCTACCAGCTCCATTGCTCTCATTGTGTAGAACAACTTAAAAGGCATCCCAATCAAAATATGGACAATCTCCTGAATGTGATATTAAAAGGAATTTACTGTATGTGGAATATGTCGTCAAAACCAAGAATTCCTGTTTTAAACTGTCATACAATGGAGTAAATGCACTCAAAGTGCAGGATAGTTGCAGCCCATCACTTACAGTTACCAAAAGTGAGACGTGGTTGTCAATTAAAATGCAGACACAAGGTATAAGTGACAAGTAACCGATTGAATATGGATGAATGCGGACAGGATTACATCCGTGAGAAATTGCAAATACAAGCAATGGGTAAACTTCCCATCAACTGCTGAACTCTCAACAAGCACATTAACCCTTTCACTGACATCATGACGTGAACCTTTAGTGCCGTGTGTTCAATCATGACAAGTACCGTAAATAAGTCAACATAGGGCTCATCCATATAGTACAAACACAAAAAAATGGCATATTTTCAACACTCCACCTCCCCGTTCGCACACCGTATATATGCAAAATCTCCTAAATCCAACCTTTCCCCCCTCAGTGCGTACGTGCTATATGGATGGACCCATACTGGTTGATGTTGGCACAGGGGGTGTTCTATGCACGCCATGACAGATGCCACTCAAAGTACGTACCATCCAATGTAACACTGACAGAGGTTCTCATGTGACGTCGCCTGCGAGACCAAGAGGCTGACCTGCGTTGGAACATCAATCGGCTCCGATGTTCCAAAATCACGACCTATGGAAGTCACACAGCATAGTAAATAAAGCCACAACTTATCAACACAGAATCAATATTTCCTAAAGGAAAAATGCCAATGAAACCTGCAAAATAACAAAGTCCATATATGCACCATCATCATCACCACCACCACCACCACCACCACCATCATTAGCAGAAGTAGAAGCATCATTATCATTGTTGTTATAGTTGATGTCAATAGATTTCTATGAATTTTGTCTAAAACATTATTATAACTATCACAAGAAGCATATAATAAACATAGATAATAGATGAATGGGAATAACATATAACTGATGTTTATTTCTATTATTGTTAAATACGAAATAACCTGTCAACTTATCGCGGACTCGGTTGACGATGGAAACCGCCTTCTTGTTAAGTTCTTCTGGATGTCCATCACCTGTTGTGATTCAGACAAAATAACACGCGATTTAAAGCCAACAGGTGTCTGTCTCTCTCTAGGTTAACAATAAGACATACACAATTCTGCAACAAAGCCTGACAGTCAGAAATCATGACAATGCTGAATACATACAGAAGACATGGTGCTTAATACTCAACAGATTCTGATATCTTTACTGTTTAACTGGTTTGCCCACACACAGGATCTAGTGGCTAATGCACACGAAGACAAAGATTTAACAAGTAATCCAATTTACTCCACTGCAAGTAGGCACAATAAGTCACATGCCTTACCAGAGAAAAGGTCACAGCAAAATTGACATTCTTACATTTTTAAACCTCAGATCTCCATGAAAATGATCTTTAACTATTGGAAATACACAGCATCTAGGTTTTAATCATAGCAATGGTGTTGAGTGAGTTACCTTGCAAAGATCTTTCACAGATCGACTTCTTCAAGCTTGTCTGCTGCATGTCCAGGTTTATCATAAGATCTACAATGCAACAATATCAATAGTTAACCTACAATAAATTGGAAAATGTGCTTCAGTCTATTTAGTCTAAAAAGTCATTTTTCTCTTAACATAAAAACAACTGGCAGCAAAGAAACTACAAGACATCCTCACTTACTAAGCTTTAATTTCATTAATAATTACTGATCAAGACCCAAAGACATGACAACATCAAATCTGACAGGCACAACAAATGCAGTGGCGGCTCCACCGGAAGGGCAGGGGGCCCGTGCCCCCTATTGGGTGCCTGGCCCCCCAGTGGCCCCCAGTTGGGACCATATACTTAATGCTACACACATTAAACAACAAATGGTTGGCCCCCATGATTAGAAGTTGCCACCCCAACGCCCCTCCCCCACTTGCCAAATCCTAGAGCCGCCACTGAACAAATGTATAAGAATTTCAGCGTACAGTGGAGTGGCAGCATTTGCTGCCGCGCATTAAGCACGCACCTGGTTGGTCCTGCATCGAGTTGTAGGAACCGGTTCCACTCTTAGATCGGAGCGCATCTTTAATGTTAGCTGCAAACAAATATATTTGCAAGTAAGTCGGTCAAGAGATGAGCCACGTTTTAAGATAACTGGTCCATTGCATCAAAGGTTTTATAAACAAGAACAAAAATGAGAAAATTGATTTGCTATGTAAAAGAAGCCAATGGAAGGAGTATTGAATGGTAGGTGTATAGATACGTAAAAATTTCAGTGTATTAAAGAAATTCTCTGACAAAACCCATTTTTTCGTTTGTGCCCATCTTCATTGCTTCAAATCCTACTAGAATAGTCAATATAGCCTGTCTCAAATTTATTCTACAGGGTTCAAAATAGAACACCTCTCATTTTTATTGCAATTTATTCACAGTATATATATATATACACACACACACACACACACACACACACACACACACACACACACACACACAACTCAGTTAAGAATTATTTTCCCCAGTGTTATGCTAAGAATCATCTGGAATGTTCCATCAGTTGACTCAAATGTACACTCACCATCCATTAGCCTCCAGTTGAGCAAAGGGTCGTATATAAAGGCCTCGAGGACGGCCATTACACTGTCCCTGTGATTGCGCAGTACCTCCAAGACACTTTCGCACGTCATTCGATAGTTCCCGTCAATTCCAGTGACCTACCAAAATATATCAACAATCAGTATTCAGCTCACGGGGTGAACACAATTTAACCCTACGGCAGGGGTATCCAAATGGCGGCCCATGGGCCAGATCCGACCCTCTAAAAGGCCCTTGAAGATAGTGAAATGAGAAAAATACTAGTATTGACTAATATTAGTATTAACTAATACTAGGATTGATGATATCATAAGATAATTAACTGGTTTTGTATTGAATACATTTATTATTGAGTTAGATGCTAGAAATCTAGATCTTGCTCTTTTTCTAAAATACTTTAGAAATATCTGTAATGTATTATTTTCAACTTACATGTTTTCTACTACTTAAGAACAATTTTTGCAATATATATATATATATATATATATATATATATATATATATATATATATATATATATATATATATATATATATATATATATATATATATATATATATATATATATATGGCCATTGGGTACCAGTTGATAGCCACAAAAATAATAATCTTTTGGCAAGAAACCAGACTTTAATGTATAAGTGCAAAATTGGAAAGACTTGCTTCCATCGCATTGATCAACATCCGCGTAAGACGGAACGGTATCTTTTCCGGAAATTTCTCCCGCGTCATCGCCACCTCAAAGCAGTCGCCGAAGTCGATGTGCATGATCTTGCCACTCATGCGGTCAAGCATCAGGTTCGAGGGATGACGGTCACCAAGCCCGAGGATGTACCCAACCATGGACATGATGGCCAACGACCGGGTGTAGTTCGTACGACGATCGAACCAAACCTGTCACAACAACATAGTTGACACCCGAGTTATGAACCAAACCAATTTTGAAAACAAACCCAAAACGCCGTTTCAACATCGGTAAAAAATACTTTCAATTCAACCCAACCTAAATCAACTCGTTTATTTCAACCGCAACATCATAATAATTCAACACGATACATAATCTTGGTATACATAAGGAAAACAATCAAAATCAGAATGTAATGGAACACGTATCGATAAAAAAAACAGTGCAAAATATTTGGATAGAAGATATAATATCACACAAATGTGAGTTGCAATACACAGTGGCGGAAAAGGGTACCACAAAGGACAGAATATTTCCCCCTAATAGGCACATCCATAATGGCTGATTGGTAAACGAGAAAGAACATAGCCAATCAGCCTTTCAATCAAACATAAACACAAATGTCCAGTTAAATCAGCATTCACATTCAATAAAAAGATGGATGGACAACATCAAGGAGGATCTGGAAGCAAAGAACATGTCGATTGTCAAAGGATGCATATTAGCACAAAATCAAACAAAGTGGAAATGTTTTGTATCTAACTACTGCTACCATGCAGGCAGAAAGTGATGATGATGATGATGATGATGATGATGATGATGATGATGATGATGATGATGATGATGATTCAATATAAGCCATTTGCCGACAACCTCTGAACTAGGACTTTTGATCCAGAGAATCTTGGCAAGGTCATCACCATTCGTATTCTTCAAGGCGTGCTCGAAAACCTCGACCTTCTGCATCAGTGTAAGATGGTCATAGTCTTGTGACATCTCCAAACAGCAAAAGAAAGATAAACAATACACTTCTGTGACAACTGCAAGTCTATTCCAACTCCTTAACCCTTTCGAACTTTCTTCATACGTACTGCGCTATATAAGTCGGCTTGAATAATAATAATAATAATAATAACAATAATAATAATAATAATAATAATAATAATAATAATTATTATTATTATTATTATAATTTACCCTGTGACTCCAATACCAGGAGTGCCTCTGAGTAAAAATAGAAGAGGCGCTATACAAATTCCACATTACATTACATTACAATAACCCAGACCACAGGCAACTGGTGACCCATCAGCTTTCAGAAGTGGCCCGTGAGGTCTCAATATTTGATATAATGTATTTTAATAATTTCAGAAATGTATTGACGTTGAAATAAATAAATAATAACTAAACAAAAGCGTGCGATCTACAGTATTCTAGAGTCAAGACGTTTATAATTTTATAAGCATTAGAATTCCCAATGTATCAATCGATTTTTCATCATAAGAACCTGGGCCAGAATCATCCATAGTTGTGACCCACTTAAGTACCGACTGAAAGTAGTAAATATGGCCCCATTCCTGAAAAGCTTGAGAACCACTGGTCCAACCCTTCCGGTATTGGACCAACTTGGTCAGAAAGACCAGATACCGGCAATTAGAAGCAACAAACACTCATGAGCTGTGAGTTTCCTTACCCGAAGCATTATCCTGTGCTCAATATTAAGCAGGATCTTCTTCTTTTCCCGATAGTCTCGGATCAGAGAATGAAGGGTGTCGCAGTGGGGGACCCACCCGATCAGACCGGAGTTGGTTGACAACGGAATGACAGAGTACCGCTGTATGCTATCAACAAACAAACAAACAAACCAATTTATTAAATAATCAATTCAATTAATATATTGATAATCCCGGAATGATTGACGCATTAAAGATGGGGACACAAGAAAATGTGGTTTTAATTCTTTTCAAACTCCTCTGAATATTTGCATATCTATAGCTTGCTGTAACAAAAGTCCTTCCATAGGCTCACCATTTTGTGGCATTTCGAATGCTCTAGAATCAAATTGAGACACCCCTGAGATAGATGAAAGTACATTTTGCAATAGGCTGCAATGCAGAGATGTTCATGGGTCCATTTTTTAGAACTCAATCTAACACAAACCATCAAATCTCCAACCCAACCCATGCCGTTAATAGGGCTACTTGACCCAACCCAACCAAACTCACTGTAATACATTACAATTTCTTAAACCATGACTTATTTTCTGACCCAACCCACCATTAAGATGGAAAAGTCTGACCCAACCCAACACAATCATGGGTTAATCCAACCCATGGACATCTCTGCTGTAATGCATTGTAATGTAACGCAATGCTAACGTAAGGTTTCTTCTGAGGGTCTCTGGATTGTTGAGGAGCAGAGAGTTGACGAGACCGAACAGTTGCATGACTCGTTCATCTTGCCTCAGATCCTCATGACCCTTCAAAAGGAACTGGTATTCCTGTCCATTATCTCCTACAATTTATCCACATGGTACAGAAAGAAATATATAAAAGAAAAATATTGCAAAGATTAATAGATCTTCTTCTTCATGTGCCTTGTATTGCTACGCTGGTGACCATGTTCCACTCTTGTCTGTTTCTGGTTTTCCTTATCAGTTCAATGTTGTCTTTAGCCCTCATTGCTTCTCTTAGGCTGTCTGTACACTTTATTCTCTGTCTTCCTCTTGCTCTTTCCCCCTCTTTTTCCTGTTATGACTAAATTTAGACTAAATAATAACAAGCTTTAATCAAAACTTTAAAACAACTCAATTCTCTAGCAATCGTTAAACAGTTGGAAAATGTCTTCTCATCCACATAGATTCACTCTGTCTGTCTGTCTGTCTGTGTCTCTCTCTCTGTCTCTCTCTCTCTCTGTCTCTCTGTCTCTCTCTCTGTCTCCCTCTGTCTCTGTCTCTCTCCCTGTCTCTCTCCCTGTCTGTCTCTGTCTCTGTCTGTCTGTCTGTCTGTCTGTCTGTCTGTCTGTCTCTCTCTCTCTCTCTCTCTCTCTCTCTCTCTCTCTCTCTCTCTCTCTCTCTCTCTCTCTCTCTCTCTCTCTCTCTGTCTCTTGGAATTCACATTCTTTTGCATTAGCAACATTAAGGCATCCCTCAACATCTTCAAATAAATATCTACGCAATTCTTGTCTAATCTTTTAGCCTCATAAGGTGGCCAATCTTCAGCTTCATAACGGATCACTGGGGGGTCAAAAGGTTAAAGGAAGGCGGTTGATGAACTTTGAACTCACCGAAGATGCTGAGCTTGCGTGGCCGCTGCTTCGACGTAATGACCTGAAGGCTGGCCTGGATGTGATCAATCCGGACCACCGGTTGGCGCGGGTCGTAGGTTCCTGGAACGGCCAATTCCATGTTTTGACACATCAGGAGCTTTGGAGAGACGTACTTTAGCTCGAGGGATGTCAACTGTTAGTAAAAACATATAATCAGAATGTATAAAAAAATACCTCATGTTATCACTTCAGATACAATGGTGTGCAAAAGTTTGGAACCGCTGGCCCATCAAGGACTAGGCCTCATCCACTGGACTCAGCCTTTCTTCAAGACCACCTAGCTATTACAGATGGAAGTACAGGCACTCCACAAATAAGTCCCCATGTTGACATGCTGCCACAGAAACAACACAGTAAATCAAAATAATCGAAAAATAGAAGAATGCAAACTTTTGTGCACCACTGTATCCAAACATTTTATTATAACCACATTGATTAGCAATAATAATTACAAATTATCCATTATGATCTATATTACGAATACAAAACAAGCCTGCTTATTATCACAGGGTCCTATCATTTCCTGTGCTTCATTATGGTATATCTTAACCATTCCATAAAGCTGCATAATATTTACCGGTGCTCACTTCAGCAACACACATTTCTTTTTTAAAAATGACTTATACAAAGTCCAATGCCAGTTTTTGCGTTTTCAACCAAATTTACTACAACCAAAGTGCATAACACAAAACTGGAAGCCAAACCAAAACAACTATGAATAACTTCACATAGTGGAAATTCCTTACAACGATCTAAAATAGGAGAAAATGCTGATATATGTATAATACATCTATTTGGAAATCATCCATGTACCTGTGGCAGCTGCTTAGTGATTTTTCTAAACACATGGTAATAGAGATCCCATGCTTGAGTCAGATCCTTGACATTATGCGACAATTGGTATTTTCTACACCAGTCCTGAGCCTCTGACAAGTCCCGACCAAACGACTAGCAACAAACATTTGAACCGATCGAAAGTTATAAATCAAATTCTGCGAGAAACTTCACACTGCAATCCTAGGCTTAGAGTCAGATTACACATACTTACATTTATTTAAGCTTAGAGTCAGATTACACTTACTTAAGCTTAGAGTCAGATTACACTCACTTACACTTACCTACTTACCTAAGCTTAGTCAGATTACGTACACTTACTTACTTGCGTGAATGCTAACAATGCAATCACCACAGATCAAAGTGTAGCCAAGATATATACCAAATGGCAGTAAGGATAGGAAGAGTCAGGGGAAAATGTAAAAACAGGAGGAAGAAAAAATAAGCATTTTTTAAAGCAAAAAACCAACACGCACATTGCTTAGTAACCGCGTCCGTTAAAATGAAGTTCAACTGTATGTCTACAGTATATCTAATATATTATTATATATAATTATTATTATATAACTGTACAGTATATCTAATATATTTCGTGTGGCTTATATCTGCATGCTAGACAAGGATTACGCAATGTATTCTAGGTAGACAGCTACTTAGAACAAATAAGTGATGAAAACCACCTGATTGAATGCAGTTTCTTTTAGCGTCTGTGGACCGGCCTCCATCATCTTATGCAAAGGCTCCAGTGTAGCCAGCATGCCCTTTATGTTGTGCTCGCCGAAGTAAAGGCGCGACGCCTCTTCGAGTCCTTCATGCCACAGTTCGTGCCACAGAATGGCCACCCGTATCAGTTCTTCGCTAACCTAAATAATAGCACGCCACCACAGAAGTCAGTGACTGAAATCACGTCGATTGAGTTTATCACAACAGAGCGTAAAGTAATTGCGTAAAGTAAACAAAGCAAGGGTCCATCCAAATATTGCATGCACACACTGAGGGGCGGTTGGATCTAGGAGATATTCTGTATGTACGGTGTGCAAATGAGGGGGTTGAAATATGCCTTTTTTGCGTATGTACTATATGGATGAGCCCCAATTGTAAAGTCAACTGTCGCAGCAATTACTCTATGGGTATCCTATTGTTGAATATTATGAATTTCAAAGACATCGCTTCCAAAGTTTTCATAAGTTTTCATTTAAAAACGAAACAACCATCAACTGACTCGATTTATAGTAGATCACGACCTATATAAACTGTCCACTGTCCAGCTAATAATAATAATAATAATAATAATAATAATAATAATAACAACAACTATTAATGTAGAAAGAACCAAGTGGAACACAACAAAGGCACAACAAATGTAGAGGCGCCACATAAACTGCCCATCACCTGACACTACATTACCGCCTAATCTTTACACCGATTGCAATCATTTGTCGCTTCTGTGCGCACGCGCGCTCGTACCAGGAGTGCCTGTTGTACAAGGACGTTGCTGTGCTCGCACATGTTTTTGAGCACTTTGTTGGCGGCGAGGTTCCGAGCCTGGGTGTTGGACTTGGCGGCCACGGTGAGCGGATAGATGAGCGCCTGAGGATGTTGTTTTCCGATGTCCATCAGCAGCTGGACAATCAGCCGGCCGACCAACTGGCGAGGGGTGTCAATGCGGGCGATCAGCTGAGGAATGACCTGACAAGCACAAAGAATGACAGTACGTCAGTCATCAAAATCATGTGTCAATCATAAGTGGCTGTCCATTAGTCATGCCTATATTTTTTTGGCAATTTCTGACACCCTTCCTCTTGTCAACAACTGTCAAACTTTCGGCAATCCCCTAAAATTATGTTAAAAACTTTGAACCTCCATACAAGGGGCTGCCCATTAATTATGTAAAAAATGTAGGCAATTTTTAACCCACCTTTGTCAACAACTGTTAAACTTTCAGTGACCCCCCCCCCCCACTGAGATTATGTCAAAAACTTTGAACTCCTCCCCTACAAGCTAAAAATATTTTATACGGCTGGCTTTTATGCTAAGATAGAATTATGGAAATTAATTTTTGAAGAATCAAAGAGATAACAGCCTTAGCGGACAAAAAGGAAGCTGGAAACCAGTACATAGATGTATGGTTGACAGTGGTTATCAACACAGGAGAAATCCTATTAAACCACTTAAAATTCAGTTATTATCATTATCATTATCATCATTATCATTATTATTATTATTATTATTATTATTATTATTATTATATTTAGTAGTAGTAGTAGTAGTAGTAGTAGTAGTAGTAGTAGTAGTAGTAGTAGTAGTAGTAGTAGTAGTAGTACTATTTATTATAAAAGAACTGTATACTCCATACAGAAATTGAAGGAAACAGGTTGCTTTACCTGAAGCCAGTTGTCTATCTGGATAGACTTGACTCCATCCTCAAGCGCTTCATTCACTTCCGACCATTGACCATATTCGAACCACAGGGTCAAAAGTCGAAGGGTGTCCTGCAGCGAGTTGCCCCTCGACAGGGCGATCGACTGAAAAAACCCCTTAACAGCAGACTTGCAGTAGTCGTGGACAGGAACCGACTGCAATAAATGGACAAAATGTACACAAAAGCAATTTAGTACCGAGTAAAAATAACAAACAACCCATTTACCTACACTGAGATGACCGAAGAAGTATTCGAGAATTGAAAAACAATCTCGGAAAAAATTACATCTCTTGAGTCGTCGACGCTGGTCATCGAACGGCTGGATCCCTCCGTCTGCCCGGATTCCGCAGACGACTTCTGCATCTTGTAAAAGAGGACGGCCTCGTAGTTTGCGTACGCGAACGCGTGCCACGCCTTGTAGCGCTCCTTGTCGAAGCGCGTGGCCTCCGAGTAGTAGTTGATAACCTGCGGGATGGAAGTTTCCGTCAGACCGGACACACCCTCCTGCCATTCGCCGAGTTTCGTGTAGCACCTGAAGAAGAACATTTGCAACGTTTTGTACCAATTTGCAGAAAAAAATTAAAGCACAGTACAATCATAGCATTATACTGATGCCAACTGACGAATAAAAGGCCAGCAACGATTCAAGTCCCTGTCAAAAGGTAAATATTTGGAGCAGAAATATTAAAGTGAGATGCCTTTTAAACAAGAAGCCCATATAAGGCCTGGGAGACTGCCCAAGTGTTTAGCCAGGTCCAAATGGTACTATTTTCATTATTATTATTATTATTATTATTATTATTATTATTATTATTATTATTATTATTATTATTATTATTATTATTATTATTATTATTATTATTATTATTATTATTATTATTATTATTATTATTATTATTATTATTATTACTATTATTATTCCAGGCCAATTTATATAGCACCTATGAAAGGTAGGAAGGAAGTCCTGAGTAAAAGAAAGAAGATAAGTAAGATATCATCTTGCAACATTGAATCTGTTTCATCACAAGTAAAAACAGAACAAAGATGCTAGAATCCACCCAGAAACCACCACTGAAGCTTACATCTGGTTTAAAAATACCTTTTCACTTCAAATAAATGCATGTTCATGCCATTCTATACAACTGAACATCCTGAAGCAATGTTGGACTAAGTATAATTGAAAGTGAAAACAATTTTTCATTATTTGAAGAGAATATAGAAGTTCAATGTTCATTTACTTAGCCAGCAAAGTTTTCATATCTGAAGTAGCATCACTTGATGTAGCCAGAGGCTGAAGCTTGGTGCTAACGAAAGTCTGAAGTTTCTTAAAAGCATCTTGCTGTAAACAAATATAAAGAAAAAAAGCCGCTTTAGTCAGTTCTCAAAATAAAATTTATAATGAATATCATCATCATCATCATCATCATCATCATCATCATCATCATCATCATCATCATCATCATCATCATCATCATCATCATCATCATCACCACCACCACCACCACCATCATCATCATCACCACCATCATCATCATGTTCTCTGTCCTGGGACAGGTTCAAGGCTCTATTGTTTCCATTCCTCTCTGCATCTTGCTTATTCCTTGATTTCTGCATAGGTCTTGTGACGCTGTGTGTCTGTTTTCATCATCCAGTCCAAGAGCATACTCCTGGGTCTTCCTTTTGTCTTTCTTTCTGATGTACTTCCCTCAATTACTAAATAATATACTGTAATGAATATACTATGTAATATACTGAATAATATATAACAGCATAAAAGAAAAATATTTAAACGTAGTCATTTAACTATATCTTAACAGCATTAATTAGAGGTGGAATAGTAAACTAAAGCAGTGACAAAATTTATGTCCAATTTACGGATATCATAAAATCAAAAAGCTGCACAGAGAATCTACCTTTTTCTCGCTGTTTCCATTCCAGAGGTGTTTCAAGTAGGCGTAAGTCAGCTGCGGCTTCACGCTGAGTGGGAAACTGTCCTGTGCCTTTGCTGGGTCTTCTCCCATTAGCATCACCAGAGTTCTATGAGCCAAGGCCTAACACACGCGCGCACACACACACACACACACAGTCGTGAAACTAACACTCTATAAATAATTTTACACAAAAAGTGAAGCATATGCAATAAGTGATGCTGAATGTCAAAAAATATCCTAATTTCTACAAAGGCTAAGTATTTCGTGACACACTGCACTTTGTGTACCTAGCCTTTGTGTACAACAACATCAGTGTACAATGCACAGCACAAATACAAAGAATATATAACCATGGAGGGCATTGGAGGCTATATCTGAATTGTGCTGGTAATACGGCCCTCTTTTTGAAACGACTAAAAACTCATATTTCTTTATCAAAATGCAATAATCATAGCACAATGGCTTCTGAGTTACAATACATTACACTTAGATAGTAAAAACTTCTATAACGTACACATATCACGACCAGATAAAAGGTTTTTCCAAGCACAAGATCTAAATAAAAAATGTAAACAATGACTGCTTGTTTACCATTCGACCGTTCTTCCTACACAGACTGGCATACTTCAGCCACGTTCTCAGGTCGTCCTGAGGATTAAGCACCAAAGATCGAACCTGAAGAAGTCGCTGCCAATCCTCCATCACATTCTGACAGCCCTGCCAAGTTAAGCCACACAACTTCTGCCTTAACCCCCACAAAACTTTTGTCCACTCAGTCAATCAATAAAAATGATCAATTATTGTCATTGAAAACATTCTAAATCATTACAACATGAAAATAAGCAAAAGCAGAAAAAAATGAAACCATTAAAAAAACTTAACCCTCACACCTACAAATACCTTTTAACTCTATGCAATAGGACCAGGTGTACTCGGGGTTGCGACAGTATAAGGGTCAATCATAAGCACACGTCCAGAAAATATAAAATGAATCTGTTTTAATAGAATGAGAACAGTCAAACCCACAAAAAAACAATAATTGCAAAAAAGCCGATTCAAACCCGAAGTCTGTTCCACCACATTTCCTTGATGGTCTCTCTTCTTTCCGGAACAAGTTTGTACTGAATAACCTCCTCCAGTTCGGACAAGATCTGAACGTTGACCATAACCTAAACAACCAGCAATAACAAAGGTCTGGCCACTATCAGATACCTCAGTGTAACAAAACAAATCAGTCAGTCAGTCAGTCAGTCAGTCAGTCAGTCAGTCAGTCAGTCAGTCAGTCAGTCAGTCAGTCAGTCAGTCAGTCAGTCAGTCAGTCAGTCAGTCAGTCAGTCAGTCAGTCAGTCAGTCAGTCAGTCAGTCAGTCAGTCAGTCAGTCAGTCAGTCAGTCAGTCAGTCAGTCAGTCAGTCAGTCAGTCAGTCAGTCAGTCAGTCAGTCAGTCAGTCAGTCAGTCAGTCAGTAAACCAACTTCTTACCACCACTATCATTTTCATTCATTATTTTCGCTATCGTATTTGCCCCTGAGTAGAAATATAAGAGGCGCTATATAAATGCTACATTACATAGTACATACATTAGGGGTACCCCTACACCTAGGGTACCCCTACCCCTACCCATAAGGGTACCCCTACCTCATCATAACAACTATCTCTAGTGCATTCTCCTTTTTAATTCTGGTACAAACTGAGAACATTACAAGGGTTACACTGTCCACCAACATGGCAGTACAGTGCATACACATAGAATTGTGTACACACAGAATCATTATGCTATTTTAGTACCAGAAGCAAAATAAGAAATGCAATATGAATATGATATTAATCCGTTATGGTTAAGTTACACATCAACTCACCCCATATGCTCGGTTGTAGCTCTCTCCTGCGAGCGTAACCAGTTCACTCATGAGAATGTCTCGAGCTTTGTCGATTGACTAACAGCAAAACAACAGACAAATCAGTGCACAAACTCATAAATGCCAAATCAAAAACAGTGAAACCTATGTTAAGTTACACAGCAAGATAATGAAGAGAGTTATGATATAGGGCAAAATAATGAGAATAAGAAAATGAGCAAGATAATGAAGTTAAGATGTAGAGCAAGATAATGTGCTGACAATTTACTTAGAGATAATCACTAATTACCACCACTGTCACTCTTAATATTTCAAGAAAAATGCTAAAACAAATTAAAGGAAATTGCGTCTGATAAAATACCACCGATAACATATCGGACAAGAACATTACCTGTCTAAAGCGTTCTACAAGATAAATGGTTACCTGCTGGGCTTTCTGAAACTCATTTGCGTGCAAACTGATCACGCCCTGATAAAAGAAACTGTCGTAAGTCTCAGCAGGGATCATCCTCGTGTATAACTCCATATCCTGCCACTGACCTGGACAGAATATAACATAGTATTACTACTACTACTACTACTACTACTACTACTACTACTACTACTACTACTACTACTACTACTACTACTACTACTACTACTACTACTACTACTACTACACTACCACCACCACCACCACCACCACCACCACCACCACTGCCACTGCCACCACCACTGCTGCTGCTGCCACCACCACCACCACCACCACCACCTGCACTGCTGCACCACCACTGCCACTGCTGCTGCTGCTGCCACCACCACCTGCTGCCACCACCACCACCACTGCCACCACTGCCACCACCACCACTGCCACTGCTGCTGCTGCTGCTGCTGCTGCTGCTGCTGCACCACCACCACCACCACCACCACCACCACCACCACTGCCACCACCACCACCACCACCACCACCACCACCACTGCCACTGCCACTGCCACTGCTGCCACCACCACCACTGCCTACTACTACTACTACTACTACTACTACTACTACTACTACTACTACTACTACTACTACTATTACTACTACTGGTTGCTAAATGTATGTTCAGTTATTCACTGAGTGAAGAATCAAATGTGCAGAGCAGTCAATGATGAACAATTTGCCCAAGGTTGCTACGCTGTGGCTAGGGTCAGATTCGAACCCGCTGCTCTCTGGTTGCACAGCAAGAATCCTATAGCACAGCACCTTGCCTCGGTACATTGGTAGCGTACATCTGGATAGTAAAAACTTCTATAGCGTACTTCTATAACATAACGAATCTAATCCATCACTGAAATAATGAGACAATTGCACAGATGTACAGCCACGAGCATTGAGCATTACTAGCAATGCTTTAGCACTGCTACTTAGTATACAAAGGATCAGATTACATAATAAAATTCCAGTGACATCAAGACAGAAGAGATGGCAAAACAGTGGAAATGGTAAGGCATGGTTCGACTCACTCATTCCCCAGGAGGCGGTTGCAGCCATCCGAGCCATCCTCTCCTTTATCTCGTCATCTACCAGCTGCCATTTCTCCACAGCGATGTCATGAAGTCGACCCCTGTTTCATTTAGAACACAAGGTCACGGGGCGTTCACAGCAGAAATAGCGATTAGGGCTCATCCATATAGTACATACCGGTACTAAAAAATGCATCCCGTTTGCACACTGTGCATATGCAAAATTTCCTAAATCCAACCCCCCTCCCCACAACAGAGGGTGGGAGAAGTAATGCTTAATTGTCTCGTTATGCTAAATAAGTTAGTCAGATAAGTTAATGACAGCGCGAAGCAGTGACCAGGGATCTCCCCCCTTCTCCCACAAATACCACAATACAAACACCTACCATTCTCCGAGGGCTTCGAGACAGCGCATCCGGCCGAGAAGGAATCCGGAATCGTCGGGATTCTTATCCTGCTGACGTTCGTAGGCGGTCAGCGCCTTTTCCCATTCGTGAAGCTTCTCGTACCACTGTTCTTGTACTTTCTTCAAAAGACAACGCGAAAAAAAACCTATCATTACAGCCACTAAATACATTACTATCACTGTTATTACTGTAAATACATTACTATTACTGTTATTACTGTAAATACATTACTATTACTGACAGATTTAGCAGCAGCAGAGTTACTAGTTAATACATTACTATTACTGTTATTACTGTAAATACATTACTATTACTGACAGATTTAGCAGCAGCAGAGTTACTGTCGGATATTTTTGGGTGAGTTAGGAGCCTAATCGCCCACCAACTGGTTGAGGCCGAAACCCCCCTCCTGATTAATCCTCGTAGTGGCAGAAGAAAACTTTGGATTACAGTTGTCCAATATCCGACTGGAGGTTGGAAATTTGGAGTGGGAGACGTTGGACCACAAAACTATTTTTGAAATATTAACCTCCTAACAGAGGGAAAAAGAAATCCACAAGAGTCTAAACCATATGGATTCACCACCACATGGCAAAAATTGATTCACTTCATTAGACTGTGTGGTAAAAAATTTGGAGGAAAAGTTTGCTAGGGTTCTTTCACTAAATTATCATCTGCTAACCAAACATTATTTTCATATTATTATTTTCCAAGTCCACACTACTAGGGTACTGATGATGACGGTGAGTTACTTACTTATCTGCCATAAGGTCAGTCCAACTGATTTTATGCCACTGGGGTGAGATTCTTGATACCTTCCTCGCAGACAATAAGGGATGAACAACTTGCCTAAGGTCATTACACGGTAGCTAGGGTAAGATTCGAACCCACTACCCCTCTGATTGCACAGTAAGAATCCTACCACTACAACCACATGGGGTACTGTACTATTCCACCTCATGATGATGATGATGATGATGATGACGACGACGATGATGATGATGATGGTACTGAGAAATCAATTATAATTAGACAGACACAAATTCGATCAGTACCAATTCGGATCTGTGATGTTTTCTTGCATATTCGAGTACCCCAATGGCGGCTTCCGGCTGCTGGAGTTTGTTATTGATGCTTTCAAATAAAAACACCAAAAACGCATAAGCACTAAATCGACGAAGGACCTTGTATTTAAAAACTCTATGCATCGTTACTTCAAATACTAGTTTAAACAACATGTAGATAAGTAAGGAGGAAACCAATATTTGAAGATAGTTATTACACGATTTCAGCTTTTATCTTCTCTAAGATTGAACCGATATTGTGGAAGTGAAACCTGATAAGGGCCTCCAGAATTTGAGTCGTCGGTGCCTTGTGAAATTCCTGTTCTTTGTAGTGAAGAGCTTTGGCGAACGCCCGGCATTTCATCGCCTGCTTGCCGATCAAGGTCATATCAAGAGGTAAAGGACCCTTGCAAAGAAGTCAACAGACTCTCAGCCAGTGTTTTTATACAGGTCTGATAGGGAAGGGAGGAAGAATCCCCCAAACCACAAAATTCCCCCTCCAAATCCCAGCACTTACACTATTTTTGTTTGCATTTAACTGTGTCTCTTCCCCTCCAACCAAGTCAATTTGCCCCCTCTCCCCCTCCAAGGTCTGAGGTCTGGATAAAACACTGTTCTCAGCTATGAACCCTCAGCCTACTTACTGTATGTAAACACTAATTCAAATATTTTAATCACTTTTCTAGGTCATTTAAATAGAACACATTGAACATCACAGGGGCAAAGCATTGTAATCATCACCATCATCATCATAAACTGCTATCATAATTATCAATTGGAAACTGATTTGGGTGCCATCTCAAACATATCCTACTAGGCACTGCTACTAAAATAAATTCCATAGGAGACACACACAATGCAAGGATGAGTAACAATGAGTAAGGGTGAGCAAGGACAAAGAGCATCGTAATAAGGTTAACCCCTTAACTGGGTGCCCCGAGTAATGCTCGTCCATTTTACATTGAGTTACAAATAGTTGCCCAGTTAAGGGGTTAAGAAAATTTCAAGCTACATTGTCTACTTCATTACTAGTATCACTGCTCCCAAACATATTCACCACACTGACTGCAAAACGAGTTTGCTTTTCTATCAGAATGCCGCGAGCACTTACTTTGTCACAGTGCTCCATAAACTCGGCGAGATTCAAGAGTGCCTGCGTGACCTCGGGAACGTCTGGAGCGGCGAGCGCCTGCTCGATGCTCTGAAGAAGCTCGTCCTGTTGGACCTCGCTCAGTTCCGTCCAACACGAGACAAACGCTGCGTTGAAAAGTTCCCTAACAAAGCCAAAACAAAAACAAGTCATGCTGGTAACTCCCGAGCAGAAGAGATGATGGCATTTGTGTAAATGAAACATCAAAAACAACATAAGTTTCCTCAAATAACACACGACTGATACCTTTAAAGTATTGATACCTTTAGACCTGGTGCTATAAAAGTGCATCATCATCATCATCATCATCATCATCATCATCATCATCATCATCATCATCATCATCATCATCATCATCATCATAGCAATAATAATAATAATAATAATAATAATAATAATAATAATAATAATAATAATAATCATCATCATCAATTGTCTAATCTGTGCTTGTGAGAGAAAGCAATTAAATGAAGAAGTCAAGTATTCCAAACATGACAGTACAGACATTCCTATGGAAATGACACTGCACTTTCACTTTTAAAGTCAGAGCTAGTTCAAATTACAATCAATAATATAATTCTATGTTAAACTAAAACAAGACAAACCTGGCCATTGGATTGTACGAATTTCCAAGAGACCAACAAGATCTCAGGGCTGGAGACGGCGACTCCTTTAACAGCTCTATGCTCAGTCGACGAAGCCATTCCAACCAGTCGTCCTTACTTACTCGTTTACTAGTTGTCCACGCCTTGGTAAACCAAACAAATAATATAAGAAACAGCCACTAGTTGCTGAGAACAGAGAAATATTACGTACAGAAAACAAAAATACGGCTAAACATCAAAGCCAAAAGCTCTTCCGACCGACAAACAAAATCCTGGCATCACAAAAAAAGTAATTAGACCGCCCTTTTTTATGTTAACCCCTTAACTGGGGACCCCGGATATATCCGTCCATTTTACATTGAGTTACAGTTAAATACACGGTTAAGGGGTTAATTCATGCTTTCAAGAAATTTGGAAAACTTTGGGGGCCTCACCCTCTGCAGATTGGCCGAACTGACGTGCAGTTTCTTTATCGGGAACGCCTCCGGACTTTCGGCGAACTGGTCGCCCTTCTTCAGCCGCAGCGACTGACGCTTTGCCGCGCTGTTGCCGTCTTCGTTGTTTTCATCGATTGTCAGCGTGCCCTGAAAAACAAATCCACAGCGGCGGCAATTGTGAAATGACTGCAACCGAAATCAGGACTTACACAAAGAAGGAACTGTCTGAAGTTTCAAAGCCAGAACTTTGGGCAGTGCCATCGATAAGTCTTAGACCCTGCAACTCCCCAGTCGGAGACAATTGTAAACAAAAAATGATAACATAAAAGTAACAAAAGATAACAACACTAATATTAGTAACTGATAACTGCTAGGAACAACAATGAAAATGTCAACATAACTGAAAAGATACACCAAAATAGTTTAAACTGCTGATACTATCAACAAGAAAATGAAATAAAATCAAGGAAAATGCTATCAACAAGTGACATCTTTGAAACAAAGAAACTATCCTCTCAAGTACTCTTCTTCTTCTTCTTCTTCTTCTTCTTCTTCTTCTTCTTCTTCTTCTTCTTCTTCTTCTTCTTCTTCTTCTTCTTCTTATTACTATTATTATTATTACTATTACTATTATTATTATTATTATTATTAGTATTATTAAACTTTTAATTTCTTGTGTGCCATATTACCAAAGTGTCAGGAGCAAAGGCACATTATACAGTCCAATAAAAATAAATAAAATAACAGTCATCCAAAAAAAAGAATGGAAAACACTGACCCCAGCACACATAATTTAGCAACAACTGCTAATTATATAGCCCTCTTTTTGAAACAACTTAAAACTCATCTCTTTGTCAATACACAATCAATCACTTCTGAGTGATTCTTCAGAAGAGGCGCTATATAAATATTCTGTTGCATTACATCAACCTACGGAGCACAAGATGGCGCATGACCTTTTTAATTTGACTCAGGAGACGCTCGTAGCGCGGATGCTGGATGTGCAGTTTGCTCACTACGCGGCCGACCATCGGAACGAACGTCTCGTATTTCTGATTCAGTTGCGTGACAAGAGACGACAGCAGGTCCATCGCCGTCTTGCGCAGTTCCGGCGTCGTATCCAACGTTCGAACCAGCGAATGAATAATCCGTGACGCAAATTCAGTCAAGTCCAACGTCTCGGTAAATCGATCGACTGTTTCCAATGCTTGTCTAACAATTCAAACAAATCACATATAACAACTACAATAGCAATACTACTACTACTACTAACACTAATAATAATAATAATTATTATTATACCTTCGATTATTAACTCTAAACAAATTCAATAACAATTCAACACCTTCAAAGAGAAACTTAAAACCTGGCTATTCTGCAGGAGCTACTTGTGATTTCATGTGTTTTTGTAATGTGTTCACGCAGTTCTTATAGGACGAATTACCACATTAATCAGTATGCTGTAATAATAATAATAATAATAATAATAATAATAATAATAATAATAATATTTTCTGTCTTTATGTTTTGGTAGTTAATAGTTCTGTCTGCATTGTGTTGCTTTCTGTTTGTGTTTTTGTCATTTGTGTTCTGCTGCAGTAAATGTGAAATAGACACATATATTATATAATGCATTTTTATAGCACCGTATATATAATATTCTGAGGTATAAATTGATGCTACTCCAAATCCAAACTGCAAAAGACCCAATCAATTCAGTGAGAAACTGCAAGGCAGGCTATGGAGGAAAAGATAACTGAAAGAGAGGAGTTTTAGGTTTAGATTTGAAAATATTCGGTTAAATAACAATTTCAGAGTCAAGAGATTAAGATGTCTATCGTATTATTTCATGCTCCAAAGAAAGACTTCTTTCAATGTTCTTAGGTTAATATTGTCATTCAACTGGATTCAGGTTTAACGCAATCTTTTAAAGTCAACAAATAAGAAGGCAGGCAAGTCCTTCTATGTACTTAATTTTAACATATAGATTCACTCCTCAAAATTCAACATCTAACAGGTTTTTCACTAATATGTACCTCTAAACAATTTCAATAATTGAATGACCCAGTGTGGAATAAGGAGATAAATGCAGTTACCCCTTAATGGTGAAATTACCAGCTGAAGGGTCTGGAGGCATGGGGAGGTGAGTGCAATTAACCCCTTAACGGTTATTGATAATTTCCCCAAAAGGGGTTGATTGCATCTGCCTCCGTGTTCCACCGGGCACTTCAATTTTCTACAATAAAACAATTTTTGTCAAATTAAAATTATTCAAAACTCGTCACCACGTTGAATGATGATGATGATGATGATGCAAATAACTGACACGGTTTGCATCATCATCATCATCATCATCATCATCATCATCATCATCATCATTCCACGTTACCTTCGCACGAGTATTGGCACTTCTTGCGCTTCAAACAGTCGGACGATAGGGGGCAGCAGCAAGTGAAGGTAGTCTTCAAGGTTTGTTCCAAACAACTGCAGAGCACCAATTAGCTAGAGAAAAAAAATCGAAAAACCATAACCGCAGGCAACAAACACAATGAAAACCCACAGATGAAAAGAACTGGGA
The DNA here is from genome assembly GCA_018105865.1 of Metaphire vulgaris. NCBI lineage: Eukaryota > Metazoa > Annelida > Clitellata > Crassiclitellata > Megascolecidae > Metaphire > Metaphire vulgaris. The sequence continues at coordinate 1,577,894 of CM030852.1, forward strand.
CTTAAATTTCATGACCCAACAGCTGGGGAACTGGTCACCATTTAAGTGGAAAATTACAGAGGGATACAAGAAGAACCTTGAGTAAACTTTGGGAAAACATCAACTTCATCTAACTTCCAAAATTCCTGTCCATGTCCATCATTCCAAATGTAAATCATAAATCACGCCAATAATTAATTAATAAGAACAAAGAATAAGAACATAAAATTAAGAGTCGAATCATCTGCCGAACATCATTATTGAAAACCTCAAAATAGACGTGTGAAAATTCTGTTGACACTATTACGCATAATCTCACCAAAACAACATTACACGAATTTTCCAATACAGAGTGAGAGAAAGAGAGTAAGTGAGTGAATGAGTAAACGAGTGAGTAAATGAGAGAGAGAGAGAGAGAGAGAGAGAGAGAGAGAGAGAGAGAGAGAGAGAGAGAGAGAGAGAGGATGTTTTCATCACAAATTATTATAGGAATCCAGCAACACGCATAAATCTGCATAACTTTCCAGAGAAGTACAGCTTTCTTTGGAAAGGGCACAGAAACTCGATCAATCACCTTTGCGGTAATGGTTCTCGTCAGACTCGTGTCCTGCGAGAAGACGCGGAGCATCTGAGGGATGAGTCGAGGCAGGTAGACCTTGAAATCAGCGCCAAGGGCGGTGACTATCTGCTCCAGCAACAGAATGATGGTTGACTGCAGAGGAGAGTTTACTGTCCAGTACTCCTAAAGAAAAAAAAAACATTAAAAATAAATACAGTAGAACTTCGTTATAACGTGTCCATCGGGTTCCAAAATTTGGTGCGTTGTATCGAAGGTAAGTAAGTAAGTAATTAAACTAGTTATTTCAATTGTGTTTGTTCAGATGCTGTTGACAAGCGCATTACAATGTCAAAGAATAGACGATCCATGGCACGCACAAATAGAAGGTACGCTATATCTAATACATCCAATACAGTAGCGCATCACAGAGGATCATACAGTGCAGTATTTTATCACCAAACATACGCTATAACCAAGTCCGTTAACCTCCTTTTGCCACTACTTCTTAAATTATTTTGATTTCCTTCGGTGATTTGAGAAAAAGAAGAAATAACAGAAGAGAAATATATAAAAAAAAGAAATTAAAGAGAAGTTGATCGAAATACCGTCACAAGATTGAAAATGTCTTCCAGATAGCAACGGATGTGCTGCTTAACGATCGCCACGATCACGCCCAGTTGCTGGAACAAGAACTGGAAAAACGAAGGAAAAAAACACGTCACCATAAAACAACATCTCTAATTCAAACAGCTCAAAGCAAACACAGTGGACGCGCTTCTGAACACTTGTCCAGAAGAAAGATGCTGTAGAAATGCCTGTTGCATTACATTACAACGGTACTATTATTACACTCTGCAATTATTTAATACAACGTCGCATTAAGCAGGGATGATAGGCCATTGTATACTGCAAGGTTTTGTTGCTATTTGTAGATTCAAAGACAAGAAGAAAAATACAGGAAAAACCTATACCAGAGGACAATAACACTGTAGGGAAAGGATGAGATTACACAGCAAGACCATAATGGGAATTAATGGATGAGTGGAACATAGTGGTTCTCACACAGGACAGACCCTATTGAACCACTCTAAACCCTGTTGTTATTATTATTATTATTATTATTATTATTATTATTATTATTATTATTATTATTATTAGTGGTTCTCACACAGGGCAGACCCTATTGAACCCCTCTAAACCCTGTTGTTATTATTATTATTATTATTATTATTATTATTATTATTATTATTATTATTATTATTATTATTATTAGTGGTTCTCACACAGGGCAGACCCTATTGAACCACTATCAAACCCTGTTATTATTATTATTATTATTATTATTATTATTATTATTATTATTAGTGGTTCTCACACAGGGCAGACCCTATTGAACCCCTCTAAACCCTGTTGTTGTTATTATTATTATTATTATTATTATTATTATTATTATTATTATTATTATTATTATTAGTGGTTCTCACACAGGGCAGACCCTATTGAACCACTATCAAACCCTGTTATTATTATTATTATTATTATTATTATTATTATTGTTATTATTATTATTAGTGGTTCTCACACAGGGCAGACCCTATTGAACCCCTCTAAACCCTGTTGTTTGTTATTATTATTATTATTATTATTATTATTATTATTATTATTATTATTATTATTATTAGTGGTTCTCACACAGGGCAGACCCTATTGAACCACTATCAAACCCTGTTATTATTATTATTATTATTATTATTATTATTATTGTTATTATTATTATTAGTGGTTCTCACACAGGGCAGACCCTATTGAACCCCTCTAAACCCTGTTGTTGTTATTATTATTATTATTATTATTATTATTATTATTATTATTATTATTATTATTAGTGGTTCTCACACAGGGCAGACCCTATTGAACCACTATCAAACCCTGTTATTATTATTATTATTATTATTATTATTATTATTGTTATTATTATTATTAGTGGTTCTCACACAGGGCAGACCCTATTGAACCCCTCTAAACCCTGTTGTTGTTATTATTATTATTATTATTATTATTATTATTATTATTATTATTATTAGTGGTTCTCACACAGGGCAGACCCTATTGAACCACTATCAAACCCTGTTATTATTATTATTATTATTATTATTATTATTATTATTATTATTATTAGTGGTTCTCACACAGGGCAGACCCTATTGAACCCCTCTAAACCCTGTTGTTGTTATTATTATTATTATTATTATTATTATTATTATTATTATTATTATTATTATTATTATTATTATTATTATTATTAGTGGTTCTCACACAGGGCAGACCCTATTGAACCACTATCAAACCCTGTTATTATTATTATTATTATTATTATTATTATTATTATTATTATTATCATCATTATTATTAGTGATTTTAACAAAGGGCAAATCCTACTGGACCACCCTAAACCCTGCTATCGTCATCATTATTTAATAATATTATTGTGTAATTATTAAAAACAGTATTGCATTAAACAGGGACAAAATACCAACCTCTCTAAACGTCTGAACGTCAGAGTTGCGTATGACGTGTATGTACGCCGGCACGACCTGCGAAAGGTACGGAACGCACTTGATCCCGAGGCTCTTGAAGATGAAGGTCACGGCCTGTACGATGACCGTATAGTGGTGCGACAGAGACGGATCCCGAATGTACCGCATGAGGATGGCGATCGAGATCGCCGGGTAGAAGTCATCGTGGCTCCCCGAGGCCATGCTGACGAGCATCTCGTTGGTGTTGATGTCTCCCTGCTGCGCGGATTCCTGGTCCGGTTTCGACTCGGACATGCTCAGCACCGCCCCGAAATCCCCGACCTTTCCCACCTGGCCGAGATGGATCTTGTGCCTGTACGGATCAAGGGCACCGAGTATGCCTAGAACTCGGACAGCCTACAATACAATACAAGACACTGGTACAACACACAACTGCCAACACTCGCAGCAACACAATACAATACAAGACACTGGTACACACAACTGCCAACACTCGCAATACAATACAATGGTACACACATAACCACCATCACTCAAAGTACAATAAAACATAAGACACTGGTACACACAACTGCCACCACTCATAGTACAATACATGACACTGGTACACACAACTGCCAATGCACACAATATAATACAATACAATCTAATACAATACACTTAGCTGTATCATTAATATTAGCCTATCAGCTTTTCACTTCTAAGCAGTAACGTTAAATGTTGAAATTAATTGTCGTAGTACTGCATAAGTAATAATAATAATAGATCTTGCATAATTTTATTCGCTATCAAAAGCCAACACACCTCACGACGAATCCCGGTTGTCTGCTGCGACTTCAGGAAAGAGAACAGGATATCCAAGAGATTCGGATACTTCTGGTACGGTTCAATCACGTAAGCAGTACTTTCAACAACTTGACCAAGCGTCCACAACGCAACCTGACGACAAAATAAGAAAACATTAACTAAGAAAGTAGTAAAATCGTAAGCACACATCAAAACACGTAATTCAAAATGTCAACATAATATAATAACATCGTAATTTAAATGAATTAAATTTTAAAGCTGAAATTAATCTGTGTACCTCTCTTTTCATGCTTAACAAAGGATCTTGCATGACGTCGAGGAGAAGCGGAATCATCTCGTCTCTCCACTTCTTCATGTCCATTCCAGACACCTAGTGACCAAATCACAGAAACAAAACAAACAGAAACCGCATCGAATTATCCGAAAGAAACACCAGAACATCTCATTTATAATATCTCATTTAAGTGCAATGTGTAAAGCGCTCTTGATCTTGGCCTGCTATGACTATAGCACTATATAAATTGGCTTAATAACTAACTAACTAACTAACTAACTAGAACACATATGATAGAAGAGCTAAGGATTTTCAAGATTAAAACCCATCTCTCTGCCCTGGCAAATCCACTGCAGACTGTCACTTTAAAAAAAAAGACTGCCACTTTTCAAATATTTTTCAAGTTTCAGATTCCTCATATCAGCATCTTCAAGGGCCGTTTCATACCCCTCAGCGGGCCGGATCTTGCCCGCGGGCTGTCATTTGAATACCCCTGCCATAGGTCAAGGTCAGATCAGCCTTGAATTGAACACGTTACCTGTGCAAGGTCTCCTATGGCGGTCATGATGCTGATTACGACCGAAGGGTTCGGTTCGGAATCCTTCAGTTTCGGTATCAAGACGTTCAGAATCGGTTCAATGTACGGACGAATCAGCTGCGGCGCTCTCGAGACGAGATGACCCAACATTTTTGCCGCCTGCTCCTTATTCCGACCCATTCCGCTGTATTCCAGCTCGGTCAAAATCTAGTAGCAGATACATTCAGATGCCATCACCATCACCATCACCATCACCATCACCATCATCATCATCATCATCATCTCATTTAAATAAATTAAACATCTACCAAATAAATTTTAAAACAGACATACCTAAAGTTCAATTGCCTTTTAACCCTTTTCCCGTTTGCCCCGAGAATACTCGTCCATTTTACATTACGTTACAAATAAACGAACGGGTAAAGGGTTAATAGCAAGTTATGTTTCATATTTAATCAGTTAATCACCGTCGCTGTGTCCATGATGCAAATACTGATACGGTCAAATTGTTGAAATAGAAAATAATACACAATATAATTCCGTGCGCACCTGAATGAGGACTTTTCGAAGTGAAGGCATCACGTAGGCCGGGTTCTTGTTACAGAGTCTTCCAATCGTACAGATGGCGAGCTCGCGAATCTCAAAGATCTCGTCGTTCAGCATCATGAACAACGACGACAGGCACTCGGCCTGTGCCAAGTGCGGGTCGAACTTATCGTCCAGCGAAACCAGAACGCAGTAGCGCACGTCGGGGTCTGAAATGAAGGGGAAAAAACACAGAAAACTCTGCAAGCTCATAAAAGTAAAAATAAATGAATAAAATAGACGAATAAATAAAAAATCAAATAAATAAAAAGTAAATTTAAAAAGTAAATAAAGCAATCAGAGTCAACATCTGCAGAAACCTACATATATCTCTTTAACCCCTTTACCGTGCATTTAACTGTAACTCAATGTAAAAATGGACGGATATATTCGGGGTCCTCGGTAAAGGGGTTAAAATCCTATGAACAAACAATAGGAACAACTTTAACCCTTTGGCAACATAAAGCCAATATTTGGGGCTTCATAACATGTTGGTTATACGGATTACAGGGGAAAGGGTTAAGACAAAGGTGAAATAACTGCACAATCAAAGACAACATTAAGCAGAAAAACAGGAATTTTGTCAGATAGGGAGTTACTGCCGTCTAGTTCCTCACAGTGGTAATGAATTTTGGCGGTCAAACTCAAAGCTGATTGGACAAACAACCCAGCACGGCTGGCAATTTAGACTTAATTTTTGCAAAAACTATTCTCATTTCATAATGCAGTGACTCTGAGTAGGAATACAAATGGCACTACTATACAAGTCCCATATTATATTATATAATAAAATGAAGGTAGCCTCAATAATATAAACTCGAGGTCCAAATTCAGTCTGAACCAGTGTTATATAATAATCTTCAGCCATTCTTAGAGTCAGAGCAAATTAGTTTCAACTTGGGTTAAATCACCAATAAATGTTCAAAGCTCAAGTGTATAACCTTCGTCAGTCACGGCAGCCGTCAGCAACTTGTTCAGAACATCTGCTACGGTGTTCATCGCCGTAACGCTCAGCGGTCGACATGGATCGACCAAAATCTAAAACCGATAAAGAATACCGATAATACCGATAATGAATACTTATCTAGCATCACAGCTTATCTTTCGAACATCTGAAATCAGATTAACAGGCCTGCCTGCGTCAATATCCAGCTTTGTCAAACAGTGGACATCACTGTATACATCATAGGCGAGCAAATGTCAACACTAAATGCCACTTTAACATAATGCTTATTTGCAGTGCTACACGAAATGTTATCGTGCCAAAATTGACGTCCTATACAGGTCAGTACTGGTCAGTGGTGTGTGCCTCAGGGTCAAGTCAAAAAAAAGTTGCCTAGTCAATTTTGGCGCTCCCACGGTGGGCACCTCAGGGCCAAGTCGATAACAAAAATGTTTGACGGGCAAAAAAAGGCAGTCAATTTTGGCACCCCCCCATCTGGTCGGTGCCTGAGGCCATCGCCCCAGCACCCCCTCTGCATGCTGCTGGTACCGGCATAGCACAGATAAAATATTTTCCAATAATTAGCACCAAAACAGATACAACAACCATCTCCAGTTCCTAGAATATCATCAAATTTGAGTTGCAAAGCACAAACTGTAAGAAGCAAAAATTCTGTAGATTTACATTGATGGATGGTGTCAGCAGCTGACAGCAAGTCTTTACGGCTTCCAAGCGTATCTCTTTGTGCTCGTTTACCAAATACTGTTCGGCACAATTGGTAACAAACTGCGTCAAAGAATCGCCTGGACACACACCATCAACAGCAATAACATTACACTTTACGTCAATTGCCAAGTGCCAAGGAAATCACTACAAACAAGTTCTAGGCAAGTGCCAAGTTCAAAATTACTTCTTTAATGTCTCAATTAACTCATACATATTCATAACTAATACATATTCATAACTCATACATATTCATAACTCATACATATTCATAGTTTGTTTATTACAAAGAATTTGCTCAATCATTACCCCATTCTAATTCATCAACCAAGACTAAAATATCTAAGTAAGTAAGTAGAATCTTGTGAACCTACACAGCAAATTTAAAAAGTCATACCGCAGTAGCCACTTAACCCTATGGACCTGTAAAACCGGTAATCCAGATTCATAACCCACCGGCTGCACAAATCGGTGTTGCCAAAGGGTTGATCACACCTACCTTCAAAATCAAAGCTGCCCAGAGTTCGGAGCGCCAGAGTGATGGTGGTTGCATCGGGAGCTTCCCCCAGGTTGACCGACGATGTGGAGCTGGTCATCACTTGCTTGCCCGCCTTCAGAGCACCCGGGTGGCGCAGCGGTTTCCCCATGAGGACAATCGACAGGGTCTTGAGCAGTCCATCCTGGATGTCCTTCCGTAGCTGCGGGATCGTCTGCGCCAGCTGCTCCAACGACGAAGTCAACGTCGGGCTGAAAATTTTCAAGTCAACCGATCATAACTTCTTGCTGATCTGCACGTTGAAAACTTTTACTTACTTATTACTTAAGGATCAAACGTTTTACTTACTTATAACTCATGCTAAAAATTTTTACTTACTTATTATTTAGGTTCAAATTTTGCCCTTACTTATTATTTAGACTCAAATGTTTTACTTGTTTATTACTTAGGCTCAAATGTTTTACTTACTTATTACTTAGAGTTGTTCCCTATATGCAAATAAACATTTTGAAATCCTAATAATATTCCAGCGCCATGTCAAAAATGCATGTCAAATAAGTTTTTACCAAGGTATAGACTTTCTGCTTATTGCAAAGCTGCAGCAGCAGCACAAGGCAAAGATTAAAAAACACACAGCGGTAACAAACTTCCCCTCAGGTCAATGCAAGCAAGGTAATTTCCATCGCAATGTTAAAGCATCTAGACTCTATAACGAGTCTATAAAATTTGGGGCAAAAATCTAACCTCAGTTGGGCGGCAAACATGTTCTCCAGAAGATCCTGAATATCCGATTTAATGGAGGGTCCCATGGCAACGGCCACCAAGGTGATGCACGAGAAAACGGCGGGATCGCCGGCCTTCTGCTTTCTGTTAAAACAGCACAAGAGACGCTAAAAGCAACTCAACACTTCATCGATATAACCATTTCCATATAACCATTTCCATATAACCATTTCCATATATGAATATAACCATCTCCATTGAAAATAAAACGTCAAAACCTTACATTGACGGGCCGTCGGCTGATGATCTGAGCATCGCGATTAGCGGCACCATAGAAGTCGATTGACTGGTGGATCAACTGACTGACTGGACATATCAATTCATCAGCCCCTCCCCCGTCTCTGTCTATCTGCCCTCCCCCTCTGACTCAGGTTTTCTCAATAGTAGATCAAATTTAGTGAAATCTGTCTTTAATATCTGACAAAGTGAACACTCTTGCACGTGAAACCTCTAGGACTTTTCCTAAGTAATCTTAAGACTCATCGGTTATACGTAGTATCGTAAAGCGCCCATGTCTTTGGCCATTTTTGCCATGCTTATGGCGCTATATAAATTGTCTAGTTAATAATAATAATAATAATAATAATAATAATAATAATAATAATAATAATAATGAAATCGCTAGTCATCTTAGTGGAATGTCACACGTACTTTTGTGGTAGGTCCTTTGCAGGCAGCGCCTGGCGAATGACTTCCAAAACCTTTGCCAGATGTCTCTTTGCTCCCTTGTCTGTAGCCACGGCCAGCAGGCCAATAGCAACAAAGACCGAAGACCGTTCGCGCCATTTCAATGCGCCCAACAGGTATTGCATGGTCTCTTCCAAATAGCTAATAACAACAAATCAAAATAAAGGTTAACCCTTAAACCAACGCCAAGTGCTTTGTAACTGTATGCTATTGGACCGAATATACTCGGTTTTGATGGCTTAAGGGTTAAACAGTCCACAAACAACTCCAGTCTCTGCATTCCAAAGCAAATCATAAACTTGACAGAAATCATAAACTTGACAGTCAAATAACTTGACAATAAATACAGTAAAAATGTAATTTATCAAGAATAAACCTTAGTTTTATAATAAGTACAGATTAAACATTTTCTACTTTCATACAGCAGCAAAAAAGTAAGAGGATCGACGATTCTTAACCCTTTACTGGAAAGAATACTTGTCCAGCTTACACTGCATTACAAATACTGTAAGTGGCCATTAAAGGGGTTAATTTTTAGCGACAGTAAAGCCATGTTAACATGCACTTTATGGTACCAAACAATGCAACCATATTTACCAAAGGCTAGTGTCGGTCAGTATACAGTAAATAAAAATGTCAGCATTACCCTAGGGCCCGTGTTAGCCAAGTCCACGTTAATGGGTCTCCACTGTATTATAGTACCTCACAGCAATGAATCCAATCTCGTGACATTTTACAGTACTCAGAACTACTTTTAAAAATAGGCAAACAGACTTCTTTTAGAAACGTTTCATAAGTACTTGCACAACAACAACATACTTGGTACAGAAAATGGTCGGATTGAAAGCAGCCAGACGAGGCAACAGGGACAGAAGCGTCTGCTGTGCGTACAGATTCTTTGTGGACTTCTGTTTCAACGCAAGGACGCAGATCTGAACAAAAAACGACATAAACCTGAGCAAACTCATTACTTAACCCTTAAGCCACTGGACCCGCATGTACTCAGCTCCAATTGCATATGGTTACAAAGTTGTGTCAGTTTAGGAGTTAATCCCATTTGGAAAATGCAAAACACCCAGTCATATTGATTAAGTTCATTGCAGTATTCCCTGAACAACAATACAACAATAATACACAAGTCTAAGGCATTAAAATGAAAATACCAACTTTTGTAGATTATACAAGCACCTCAAAATAAACCTAAAAAGGACACGAAATAAATAGCTTTTCAAATTCAAAAAGTATTTCCACTAAATGTCCACAAGCCATCCCCCAATACAGCTACAAATAGTAGAATACCTTCTGTACAAAACTTAATGAGAAAACGTGGCAGCTGAAAAGTTTCAGGCCCTACTCACTCGGCTGAATTTTTCATTCAGCAATTCTCTAATCACTTTGCTTTCAACGGACGGTTGATCTTCGAGGATCGAAGACGAAAACAGCTCGACAATGGGAGGCGGCTTCTGCTGAAATCTTGAAAATCCAAACGGCAGTTTCGACCTTGACAGGTGCATCTCCTGATTTTAAAAAAAAACCACCGAAGTTACTATCAGAATCGACCAGACTTCCGAACATTAAGCAGAGAATATCAAAATTCAAATCTAACTCAACACCAAGTAAATCATCATCATCATCATCATCATCATCATCATCATCATCACCATCATCATCATCAAGCATCTAAAGCAGCGAACAATAGAATAAGGTGGAAGACGACAACAAAGAAAAAACAACATAAGCATTTATTAAAAGGAAAATCACTTCTCTGTTAAATAACAGCACTGTAGTTAAGAAAATATGTATAGTCACTGACATACAAAAAGAGATGAAGTCATGTAAGTGATCCCACATTTTAACAGGTTTCATAATGTTCCAGAAAGCCAGACTGCTATAAATAGAACCTTTGCCTTGCATTAGGCAGGCAAATACTAGGAAACCAGTAGCAGCTGCTTACAATGTTTTTAGACAGTCAGTATCAGTTCAGTGTTTTTTTTGTCGAATGTACAGTGGATCCCACCTAATTGAATACCGCTTAATTGCATAACCCACATAATCGCATAACAACATAAAAACCCCAACCAGTGTTTTGTGTATCAGACGTCCCAGCTATTTGCATAGCTCAGCTAATTGCATAAGCAAGGCTTGCACTGCACCTATGCAATTAAGCGGGTTTCACTGTATTAAAGAAAGTATAAAAATAAACAGGAATTGTAACATAGAGCTTGCCTTGAATGTAAGCTCATGTTCCATTTGCTGCTGATTGATAACTTTTTCTAGTTCCTTCCACCTCACCTAAACAACCATAATTTCATCAAAATTCACGTAATCCCAAATCAAAGAAAAATGCAATCTCCAGTGACAACGCTAAAGCAAAAACAATACAGAATGGCCTAAAGTCAAGCTAAATAAAAGCTATCAAATTAAATAACCAAGTTAACTAAAACAATAATGGCAAAATTCATAAAATACACAAAAGGAAAATCATATACACTCATAAAATATTCAAAAATTTTCCTGAATATGTAGTCATGCCAAATGTCAAAAATCAATGTGACAAGTGTAACATGTTCCACTAGAATTGAAATTCTCCCTTTTGCACTTATCAAATCTGATGACAGTAAAGAGAATACGCATTAATAAAATTCTGAAATGAGAAGTTAAGCACGAAAACGAGTAACAAAAACGCAACCTCGGCTTTGATGTTGCCGCAACGAAGAAGCTCGAGAAGAATGAGAAGTGAACCGTGCGACCAATCTTCGCGATTCAGTTTCTTCTCACGGCCAAACGTCTCGTCAAATGGTCTTTCAAGCTCTTCAAAGCAACTCTAAATCACAACATACCATAAACAAGCATAAAACATCAAGTATGTCTCATCTCTAACATCATCGAAGACTAATAATAATAATAATAATAATAATAATAATAATAATAATAATAATAATAATAATAATCATAATAGTAATAATAATATTAATAATAATGAGGTTTAGAGTGGTTCAGTAAGATTTTGTAGAATACCACATGTGCCAAACAGACATGTAAACAATGTTTGAATTGATTAGAATAAATAAATAAATAAATAAATAAATAATATATAATAATATATATATATATATATAATACATACTTAACAAAGAGGAATATTAAATAATATGACTGACCTTGTAGTATGCTGGCTTTTCCTTCTGTCTGCTTTCCCTTTGAGAGGTGATGACCAGAACAGCTCTCAATGCTACGGCCGCACCTTCACGTATCGCTGCCTACAAAAGCACATCGCATCAACAGCAATCATTGTACCACTGCCATTCAATAAATAATAATAGTAGGAACTCTCTCTCATCTCTAACATCATCAAAGACTAATAATAATAATAATAATAATAATAATAATAACAACAACAACAACAACAACAACAACAATAATAATAATAATAATAATAATAATAATAATAATAATAGTAATAATAATAGTAATAATAATGAGGTTTAGAGTGGTTCAGTAAGATTTTGTAGAATACCACATGCGCCAAACAGACATGTAAACAATGTTTGAATTGATTAGAATAAATAAATAAATAAATAAATAATAATATTAATAAAATGCTTTGCTGATTACTTTGCTTCACTGATAGAGAAATGGAAGACTTCTAACAATTTTCTCATTTTCTCAGACCACAAAACACCCAAATTATTCTCTAGCTAAAAAAAGACATATGCATGCTATGCAAAGTTAGGCAAGAAAAGTTATACATTCGTTCACCTTTGGGTCTCGAAAGGCATTGAAAATCACATCAAAAAACGGCTGAACTTGTTGGTAGAAGAATGTTGGGAGGCTGCATGCTAACTCTCTCAGGACAAGCACCTGAATAAAAAAATCCATTTGCAGAAGTGCAATCAATATTGAAACCAACACTGTGAATCACATTATCACATTGCAATTGAAGAAATGCTAAATATCTGACAATACCACGGCCTTCTCAAACGATTTTGGATATCGTGGATATTTATTCAATGCCAAATATGTTTCAACTTCGATATCCCACAACAAAAAAGATTTGGAAGAGACGAACATAAGAAAGATTTTGTCGAATGAATACTAACTGCCGCATGTCTTCTCGACTCCTGCCTGTCGCCCGTCAGCCATTCCAAAGCACGCTTCACCTCAAAATCGACGTACTCGGCCGTCAGAGCACCAGAGGCCAGCGCCAGTTTCCCGATCGTGGCGGCGGTCATCTCTATGATGGTGACGTCACTGTGTGGCAACAGGTTCCGGAGGTAATTTGCAAATCGAACGTGTCTCTTGCTTCTGTTTCCAATGTCGACCTCAATCAAAGCAACTACGGCACAAAAGCAGACGGATACTAATCAATCAAGGCAACTACGGCACAAAAACAAACGGATACTCATCAATCAAGGCAACTATGGTACAAAAGCAGACGGATACTCATCAATCAAGGCAACTACAAAACGAAAGCAGATGGATAACTAATGGAAATACAAAAATTTAATAACCACTGACTTAATTAAACACAAATTCACAAATGTTAACATTTTAAGTAGGCTCCTGTCGTGCATTAATTGGACAGTGACTGCCGTAGGAATAATTAATCAATGCAGAATTGCAGATCTGTGAAATTTCTATATACTTTCAAATGAAGGAAAGTTGAATGAATAAAGACAGCACAATGCCTTGGAGTTAAAGGTGCTAAGTAAACAATGATGGAAAACCAGACAGCTGCATTACATCAGGCAAAGCAAATGCAATTCATAGGACTTGCATTTTGTCGCTAAGTTTTGACTGTATACACAGGAGTGGGGTGAAATAGCATTATGACCTTAGCTATGCAACCAGAGGATAGCATGTCAAAATATGACTCTATCCCACTGTGTAGCAACCTTGAGCAAGTTGCTTCATCCCTGACTCGCTCCACACTTACGATTTTTCACATTGCGAATGACTTAACATGAGTCAACAACCATGTATTAATGTATACATCTATACATATTGGATTACAATTGCAAGAAACTGCTGATCAAACAGTGAAAAAAGACCAACCGATCGCAAGCAATCCTCCTTTCTTGTCGCTCGTTTCCTGGCTGGACACCATATCCAAGATATGCTGGTTAAACTCCTCTAGAAAAGCCATCAGCTCGTCTCCAGAGGCCTCCTTCAGCTCGGTCGACACGTGAAGCCTCAACTCGCGAGCGGCTTTCGCTCGGGTTTCTTCATTTCGACTGCGAAGTCCATTCACAAACTGCTGCACAATGTTGGGCGCTGTGGTCATCGTGCAAAGACAGAGCACGAGCTACTGGACGAAAAGAAAACCTGTAAAACCGTTTAAAACGTTCAGAACATAGCTAAGCTAACAGATCATCCACTGAGCAGTAATCAAATAGGGGCGGAAGATGGCAGAATGGGTCAGGCGCTGGATCGGGAGGCTGACGGAGCGAGGTTCAAGTCCCGTTAGCGACCCTAGTGGCTTTCACACAGGCAGTAATGCCTCCTAAGCCACTTTAAATCACGCTATAGATTTTAGTAGCAGCGGCAATAGTAGCAGTAGCAGTACCGAAGTAGCTGTCTATTTTTAAGCTATTTACCTTTAGTATCCAATTCAGTCGACAGATTATCCGGGTAAAACCGTGGGACGCCACCTGAACCCCTTCCAGACGGTTTATATTAGAAATACGTATGCCGTTGGAAAGGTCTCGACGAGTAGTATCCAACGACATAAAAATATATTTAAAAATTTTTATTTAAAAATTGTATTTAGGCTATAAAAATATCGCTGTTACAACGGCCCGCGTGTATACTTCCCGTAAACCGGCAGAAGGTTTATGAATATTTATGAATCGCGTGACTGCGCCTGCTTATTGCGCTAAGTATCGTGCATAAGTCACATGAATATGAATATTCATTACTGTAGTCAGGTCACGTGTGAGTAGATTAACCCATCGGCCTGATTAACCACAGGCGAAGTCACGCGATTCATATTCATACACCTTCTGCCGGTTTACGGAAAATAAACACGCGGGCTATTTACGGACTACCAGTGGCGTAGCTAGAGTTACATGAAAGAGAACCTTTGAGAAAGCATTTAAAGTAACGTTTCTGGAAGAATTTTCCTAAGACGGCAAGACCATTAGTTGTAACTGCAGTGGGCCAGTGGCCAAATAGCGATAAAATTTAATCAGTTTTGCTCGATCTCCGACCAGTCTCACGTGCCCCTCCCCCCCCCAGTAGATACGCCCAATTTGTCTACTTTGAGTTAGATTCGTCCTACATGACCGTGGCAATCCTTTCCGACCCTACGAAAGACGCTAAATGAAATTTTAAGCATTGTGATTGGTTGGTACCCTAGTCCATTAAATGTACGCGCAAATTGAACCCTTCATTGAACCAAACGTCGTTCGCATTCTTTCTTTGTCTAGACGCGTGTCGGAAGAGGTCGATTTCAACGAACGTCTTCGAGGTTTGAATAATCTAGAATTTGTCGAAAATTCTAGATAATTAAGGTCGTGGTGTTGTAAGTTGGTGTTTTGACAGTTGCAAACTGTTAGAGTTTTAGGCACTTAATTTGGACTTAGTCATTTACCCTGGTTAGGCAACAATGGTTGTAGGTATTCGGCAATTTTTAAAAGTCTGCATTTTATATAACATAATATTAGGACTAGTAATATTATTTAGATTAAGCAGTTAAGGCTTATCGCAGCTAGGTGTGAGCATTCTATGGGGTTGCCATATACAGTAATACTAAGTGCCGCGAGACTGTCATTTAATATAGGTAGGGCCCCTAGTTCATTTAGTGCAGGGGTGCACAACCCGTGGCCCGCGGGCCACTGGTGGCCCGCCGGCGATTTTTTGTGGCCCGCGGACGTTTCCAGGATTTCAATGGAAAGTGGCCCCGAAGGCTTTAAAGTGGCCCCGAAGGTTCTTGCTTTCATATTAGCGCTACACTTTTAACCTTGTTATTATTATTTATTATTATTATGCCCTTGCTGAAAGTCACGAATTTCTGCTATCAGTTCAACAAAGCATTCTAAAATTCGTCCTCTGCTCTCTCACATCTGTGTATTGTGTGTAATATGGTATGTCATGGTAAGAGGCCCCAGCCTCTTCTATAAATAACTTGAACTGATGGCGACTTAGACCCTTGGAACGAATGACTTCTTCTGTAGCGCCAAAAATATGAAAGCAATAAAGCCTTCGGGCCATTTTAAAGCCCTCGAGACTATTTGGAAGCACTTACTTATGTGAACAAACATTTTCTGTAATGAAATTGAACGAAAATATTCTAAGGTTCAGGTTGAGTGCTCGGTTTTGAAAGTTGCAACAAGTGACCTCACTGAACTACCACAAAATATGAATAAGATTGTTAAAGACGTTCAGTCTTAACAACTCCACTGGCTATAAAAAAGGCGATCGACCTTTGTTTTTTTAATTTTATGAATTAATAAAATTTTGAACATGGTCATAGTAGAACATGGTCATAGTATTTTTTATTAACAAGGCCTTAACCTTTAATTCTACATTTCAATTACAGTACTAATCATTTCAATTCCATTTTTTCCTACTGGATTGATTGTATTCATCAGAAATTCTATTAATTCCATTAGTCCTATCGAAATAGATTTTATCCATAACCATATTAAATATTGTTAATAACGGTTACTGTCAACGTACCACTTCCTTCTGCATTGGAAAAAGCGCATGTGGCCCGCGGAGTCTTGGGACCGAAAAATGTGGCCCTTCGTCCTTAAAAGGTTGTGCACCCCTGATTTAGTGGTAGGTGGGTAAGATGGGTCCCTATTGTGACATTCAGTGTAATGTTTTTGGGGAAGATTTGGCCCAGGACATATTCACGGATGGTGATTGCAAATGTCTATAACATGTCAAGTTAAAATTTAATAGGCCTACATTGCGTCTGCGGCTCAAGTGCTTCAAAACCTGCAAAATCCTTCGAAGGTCTAAATCATACCTCACAAAGAGAGTTACACAATTTACAAGAAAAAATAAAATGTCACAGATAAGCCTACAGACAGGCTTAAGTACAGAGTTTCCTGCTTCACAAAGAAAGTTACACAATTTACAAGAAAAATTAAAATGTTCCAGATAGGGACAGGCTTAGGTACAGAGTTTCAAGTACAATTAAAGTATTCAGAAGACATTTGCAAGAACCTCTTTGAATGTGTCCTAAATTTTATCTAGTTTCTGATTATTTCAGGGATATTAAAATGGTTAAACGCTGAATGTCATAATCTAATTTAATTAGGATATTGAAGTACATAGGTATTACTTAATGTAAGTAAGGCAGTCTCTTGGATAGTCTTATAATATTGTATGGTTAATTTAAAGTAATACTTGCATAGAATGCTGATACTAATGCTGCGATAAGTAGCATTAACTAGGTAGTGTAATTAAATATTATATATATATATATATAAATATATTACTAACTTAATGCAGACTCTTGAATTTTGCTGAATAGCTATAGCTAGTAGATAAATAGATAGATTCATTGATTGTTTCATTGATTGTTTCTTTGATTGTTTCATTGATAGATTCATTGATTGTTTCATTGATTGATTTGTTTTTCATTTCTAAATAATATAGTTTTCATTGACATTATGTTAGGGGCCTACGTGATTTTGCTGTTAATAGTAGTTACAGGAACTGTGAAGACCTCAAAGGATGATCATCGGCTCCATTTCCAGCCTAAGTTTTTCACCCAATATGTTATTTCATTTGCTTATATATATATATATATATATATATATATATATATATATATATATGTGTGTGTGTGTGTGTGTGTGTGTGTGTTTTTCTCTCTGCAATACATTAGTAAATAATTCAATGACTTTCAAAGCATTAATATATTTGAATGGTTTTCAGGTTTCTGATTTCAGGTTATACTGTCTGCTCTGCATGGGTAATAATGAGGTTTGGATAGTGTAGAATAGAATAGGTGCATCAACTTCATGGAATCACAAAGAGTTTTGAGCCAACCTGCCCTCCTTCCCCACCAACCCTACCTGCCCTTCCCTCCTCCCCGACAACCCTAATCTTCCCTCCCCATATTCATTGGATGGCCAGTGATGTATACTGGGGGATTTTGTTGTTGTTGTTTTCATTGTTGTTGTCATTGTATTTGTTCTTTTTGCGAGCGTAGATTCGGCCTTTTTTCCAGCTGGCATAGGTTTCGGTGCGGCGCTAAGTTTTTGTATTTTTCTCCGACGGCCGTATTTTTTGTTTTGGGTTTATTTGTCTCTATTCAATGTACCGAGTTTGTTTCTTGTTTTGTTAATTTGTTAATTCTGTACAGTTTTTCAGGGTGCACCCTTTTTGTATTTTACTTAGTGGTATTGTAGGTTACAGGTATAGGTGCTTCGTCTTCATGGGACAAAGACAGAATCACAAAGAGCTTCGAGTGGATCTGCCCTCCCCTCCCCACCAACCCTACCTGCCCTCCCACCCTCTAAAAACCCTGGCCTTCTCTCCTCTTCCCCCAACAACCCTGACTTTAGCCCTATTCCAAAGGTACCTTTGTGCCTCTTTATACCTTGTGTGATTTTGCTTGGTGCTATAGTTTGTATATTGTTTATGTTGTTTTAGGGTAGTTAAGTAGGCCCCTAGTAACACCCACCATGAGCATCACTGTTGCTATAATAGTTGCTTCTGCTTGTGTTTGAATTATACTAAGATATATTTATATTTATACTGTTATATATCTGTATTTATATTGTGCATGCTGATGCTTATGGTGGATATTACAGGAGGACCAGGAAGGGATACTTCTGAATTTTGAGTTAAACTAGGAAACTCCCAGCAAAGTAGTGTATTTTGATTTCGGTGGCATTACAATCTTTCTAAAAAATCAAGTATTTAATGACCAGTGTTCTTCAAGTTAACGATAACGGTAACTGAAAACACCGAATAACTGTTAAAAATGTCAGTTAACTGTAACTTTAACTGTAACTAAAAAGTGATTAATAACTTATGTTATAACTATAATAGAATAAAGTTGAAAAGTTAAGTAATACAAAAGTTATCGAAACTGAATAATAATTTATATGTAAGTATGATTATTAATTAGTAATGCGGTCTCTTTAAGTAGCTCCCTTTTTCTCACACAATGCCAACGTCAACGTTGTCTTCCACGGCAGCGGCGGCGGCGGCGGTTTTTGTGTGGGGGATGAAATGTTAAAAATAAAATTTATGTCGGTCCTAGTACTTTAAGTAGCTCCCTTTTTCTCACACAATGCCAACGTCAACGTTGTCTTCAGCGGCGGCGGCGGTTTTTGTGTGGGGGATGAAATGTTAAAAATAAAATTTATTTTAGTCGTATTACTTTAAGTAGCTCCCTTTTTCTCACACAATGCCAACGTCAACGTTGTCTTCAGCGGCGGCGGCGGTTTTTGTGTGGGGGATGAAATGTTAAAAATAAAATTTATGTCGGTCCTAGTACTTTAAGTAGCTCCCTTTTTCTCACACAATGCCAACGTCAACGTTGTCTTCAGCGGCGGCGGCGGTTTTGTGTGGGGATGAAATATTAAAAATAAAATTTATTTTAGTCGTATTACTTTAAGTAGTTCCTTTTTCTCACACAATGCCAACGTCAACGTTGTCTTCAGCGGCGGCGGCGGCGGTTTTTTGTGTGGGGATGAAATGTTAAAAATAAAATTTATTTTAGTCGTATTACTTTAAGTAGCTCCTTTTTCTCACACAATGCCAACGTCAACGTTGTCTTCAGCGGCGGCGGCGGTTTTTGTGTGGGGATGAAATATTAAAAATAAAATTTATTTTAGTCGTATTACTTTAAGTAGCTCCTTTTTCTCACACAATGCCAACGTCAACGTTGTCTTCAGCGGCGGCGGCGGTTTTTGTGTGGGGATGAAATATTAAAAATAAAATTTATTTTAGTCGTATTACTTTAAGTAGCTCCTTTTTCTCACACAATGCCAACGTCAACGTTGTCTTCAGCGGCGGCGGCGGTTTTTGTGTGGGGATGAAATATTAAAAATAAAATTTATTTTAGTCGTATTACTTTAAGTAGCTCCTTTTTCTCACACAATGCCAACGTCAACGTTGTCTTCAGCGGCGGCGGCGGTTTTTTTGTGTGGGGATGAAATATTAAAAATAAAATTTATTTTAGTCGTATTACTTTAAGTAGCTCCTTTTTCTCACACAATGCCAACGTCAACGTTGTCTTCAGCGGCGGCGGCGGTTTTTGTGTGGGGATGAAATGTTAAAAATAAAATTTATGTCGGTCGGTCCTAGTACTTTAAGTAGCTCCTTTTTTCACACAATGCCAACGTCAACGTTGTCTTCAGCGGCGGCGGCGGTTTTTGTGTGGGGGATGAAATATTAAAAATAAAATTTATTTTAGTCGTATTACTTTAAGTAGTTCCCTTTTCCTCATACAATGCCAACGTCAACGTTGTCTTCGGCGGCGGCGGCGGTTTTTGTGTGGGGGATGAAATGTTAATAATAAAATTTATTTTAGTCGTATTGCTTTAAGTAGCTCCCTTTTTCTCACACAATGCCAACGTCAACGTTGTCTTCAGCGGCGGCGGCGGTTTTTGTGTGGGGGATGAAATGTTAAAAATAAAATTTATGTCGGTCCTAGTACTTTAAGTAGTTCCTTTTTCTCACACAACGCCAACGTCAACGTTGTCTTCAGCGGCGGCGGCGGTTTTTGTGTGGGGGATGAAATGTTAAAAATAAAATTTATGTCGGTCCTAGTACTTTAAGTAGTTCCCTTTTTCTCACACAATGCCAACGTCAACGTTGTCTTCAGCGGCGGCGGCGGTTTTTGTGTGGGGGATGAAATGTTAAAAATAAAATTTATGTCGGTCCTAGTACTTTAAGTAGTTCCCTTTTTCTCACACAATGCCAACGTCAACGTTGTCTTCCACGGCAGCGGCGGCGGCGGTTTTTGTGTGGGGGATGAAATTTTAATGATAAAATTTATTTTAGTCGTATTACTTTAAGTAGCTCCCTTTTTCTCACACAATGCCAACGTCAACGTTGTCTTCCACGGCAGCGGCGGCGGCGGTTTTTGTGTGGGGGATGAAATTTTAATAATAAAATTTATGTCGGTCCTAGTACTTTAAGTAGCTCCCTTTTTCTCACACAATGCCAACGTCAACGTTGTCTTCCACGGCAGCGGCGGCGGCGGTTTTTGTGTGGGGGATGAAATTTTAATAATAAAATTTATTTTAGTCGTATTACTTTAAGTAGCTCCCTTTTTCTCACACAATGCCAACGTCAACGTTGTCTTCCACGGCAGCAGCGGCGGCGGCGGTTTTTGTGTGGGGATGAAATTTTAATGATAAAATTTATTTTAGTCGTATTACTTTAAGTAGCTCCTTTTTTCACACAATGCCAACGTCAACGTTGTCTTCCACGGCAGCGGCGGCGGCGGTTTTTGTGTGGGGATGAAATTTTAATAATAAAATTTATTTTAGTCGTATTACTTTAAGTAGCTCCTTTTTCTCACACAATGCCAACGTCAACGTTGTCTTCCACGGCAGCGGCGGCGGCGGTTTTTGTGTGGGGATGAAATGTTAATAATAAAATTTATTTTAGTCGTATTACTTTAAGTAGCTCCTTTTTCTCACACAATGCCAACGTCAACGTTGTCTTCCACGGCAGCGGCGGCGGCGGTTTTTGTGTGGGGGATGAAATTTTAATAATAAAATTTATTTTAGTCGTATTACTTTAAGTAGCTCCCTTTTTCTCACACAATGCCAACGTCAACGTTGTCTTCCACGGCAGCGGCGGCGGCGGTTTTTGTGTGGGGGATGAAATTTTAATGATAAAATTTATTTTAGTCGTATTACTTTAAGTAGCTCCCTTTTTCTCACACAATGCCAACGTCAACGTTGTCTTCCACGGCAGCGGCGGCGGCGGTTTTTGTGTGGGGGATGAAATTTTAATAATAAAATTTATGTCGGTCCTAGTACTTTAAGTAGCTCCCTTTTTCTCACACAATGCCAACGTCAACGTTGTCTTCCACGGCAGCGGCGGCGGCGGTTTTTGTGTGGGGGATGAAATTTTAATAATAAAATTTATGTCGGTCCTAGTACTTTAAGTAGCTCCCTTTTTCTCACACAATGCCAACGTCAACGTTGTCTTCCACAGCAGCGGCGGCGGTTTTTTTGTGTGGGGATGAAATTTAATAATAAAATTTATTTTAGTCGTATTACTTTAAGTAGCTCCTTTTTCTCACACAATGCCAACGTCAACGTTGTCTTCCACGGCAGCGGCGGCGGCGGTTTTTGTGTGGGGGATGAAATTTTAATAATAAAATTTATGTCGGTCCTAGTACTTTAAGTAGCTCCCTTTTTCTCACACAATGCCAACGTCAACGTTGTCTTCCACGGCAGCGGCGGCGGCGGTTTTTGTGTGGGGGATGAAATGTTAATAATAAAATTTATTTTAGTCGTATTACTTTAAGTAGCTCCCTTTTTCTCACACAATGCCAACGTCAACGTTGTCTTCAGCGGCGGCGGCGGTTTTTGTGTGGGGGATGAAATATTAAAAATAAAATTTATTTTAGTCGTATTACTATAAGTAGCTCCCTTTTTCTCACACAATGCCAACGTCAACGTTGTCTTCAGCGGCGGCGGCGGTTTTTGTGTGGGGGATGAAATATTAAAAATAAAATTTATTTTAGTCGTATTACTATAAGTAGCTCCTTTTTCTCACACAATGCCAACGTCAACGTTGTCTTCAGCGGCGGCGGCGGTTTTTGTGTGGGGATGAAATATTAAAAATAAAATTTATTTTAGTCGTATTACTTTAAGTAGCTCCTTTTTTCACACAATGCCAACGTCAACGTTGTCTTCAGCGGCGGCGGCGGTTTTTGTGTGGGGATGAAATGTTAAAAATAAAATTTATGTCGGTCCTAGTACTTTAAGTAGCTCCCTTTTTCTCACACAATGCCAACGTCAACGTTGTCTTCAGCGGCGGCGGCGGTTTTTGTGTGGGGGATGAAATGTTAAAAATAAAATTTATTTTAGTCGTATTACTTTAAGTAGCTCCCTTTTTCTCACACAATGCCAACGTCAACGTTGTCTTCAGCGGCGGCGGCGGTTTTTGTGTGGGGGATGAAATTTTAATAATAAAATTTATTTTAGTCGTATTACTTTAAGTAGCTCCCTTTTTCTCACACAATGCCAACGTCAACGTTGTCTTCCACGGCAGCGGCGGCGGCGGTTTTTTGTGTGGGGATGAAAATTTAATAATAAAATTTATGTCGGTCCTAGTACTTTAAGTAGCTCCTTTTTCTCACACAATGCCAACGTCAACGTTGTCTTCCACGGCAGCGGCGGCGGCGGTTTTTGTGTGGGGATGAAATGTTAATAATAAAATTTATTTTAGTCGTATTACTTTAAGTAGCTCCTTTTTCTCACACAATGCCAACGTCAACGTTGTCTTCAGCGGCGGCGGCGGTTTTTGTGTGGGGATGAAATATTAAAAATAAAATTTATTTTAGTCGTATTACTATAAGTAGCTCCCTTTTTCTCACACAATGCCAACGTCAACGTTGTCTTCAGCGGCGGCGGCGGTTTTGTGTGGGGATGAAATATTAAAAATAAAATTTATTTTAGTCGTATTACTATAAGTAGCTCCTTTTTCTCACACAATGCCAACGTCAACGTTGTCTTCAGCGGCGGCGGCGGTTTTTGTGTGGGGATGAAATATTAAAAATAAAATTTATTTTAGTCGTATTACTTTAAGTAGCTCCTTTTTCTCACACAATGCCAACGTCAACGTTGTCTTCAGCGGCGGCGGCGGTTTTTGTGTGGGGATGAAATGTTAAAAATAAAATTTATGTCGGTCCTAGTACTTTAAGTAGCTCCTTTTTCTCACACAATGCCAACGTCAACGTTGTCTTCAGCGGCGGCGGCGGGTTTTTTGTGTGGGGATGAAATGTTAAAAATAAAATTTATTTTAGTCGTATTACTTTAAGTAGCTCCTTTTTCTCACACAATGCCAACGTCAACGTTGTCTTCAGCGGCGGCGGCGGGTTTTTGTGTGGGGATGAAATATTAAAAATAAAATTTATTTTAGTCGTATTACTTTAAGTAGTTCCTTTTTCTCACACAATGCCAACGTCAACGTTGTCTTCAGCGGCGGCGGCGGTTTTTGTGTGGGGATGAAATGTTAAAAATAAAATTTATGTCGGTCCTAGTACTTTAAGTAGTTCCTTTTTCTCACACAATGCCAACGTCAACGTTGTCTTCAGCGGCGGCGGCGGTTTTTGTGTGGGGATGAAATATTAAAAATAAAATTTATTTTAGTCGTATTACTTTAAGTAGCTCCTTTTTCTCACACAATACCAACGTCAACGTTGTCTTCAGCGGCGGCGGCGGTTTTTGTGTGGGGATGAAATATTAAAAATAAAATTTATTTTAGTCGTATTACTTTAAGTAGCTCCTTTTTCTCACACAATGCCAACGTCAACGTTGTCTTCAGCGGCGGCGGCGGTTTTTGTGTGGGGATGAAATGTTAAAAATAAAATTTATGACGGTCCTAGTACTTTAAGTAGTTCCCTTTTTCTCACACAATGCCAACGTCAACGTTGTCTTCAGCGGCGGCGGCGGTTTTTGTGTGGGGGATGAAATGTTAAAAATAAAATTTATTTTAGTCGTATTACTTTAAGTAGCTCCCTTTTTCTCACACAATGCCAACGTCAACGTTGTCTTCAGCGGCGGCGGCGGTTTTTGTGTGGGGGATGAAATGTTAAAAATAAAATTTATGACGGTCCTAGTACTTTAAGTAGCTCCCTTTTTCTCACACAATGCCAACGTCAACGTTGTCTTCAGCGGCGGCGGCGGTTTTTGTGTGGGGGATGAAATATTAAAAATAAAATTTATTTTAGTCGTATTACTTTAAGTAGCTCCCTTTTTCTCACACAATGCCAACGTCAACGTTGTCTTCAGCGGCGGCGGCGGTTTTTGTGTGGGGGATGAAATGTTAAAAATAAAATTTATGACGGTCCTAGTACTTTAAGTAGCTCCCTTTTTCTCACACAATGCCAACGTCAACGTTGTCTTCAGCGGCGGCGGCGGTTTTTGTGTGGGGGATGAAATATTAAAAATAAAATTTATTTTAGTCGTATTACTTTAAGTAGCTCCTTTTTCTCACACAATGCCAACGTCAACGTTGTCTTCAGCGGCGGCGGCGGTTTTTGTGTGGGGGATGAAATGTTAAAAATAAAATTTATGACGGTCCTAGTACTTTAAGTAGCTCCCTTTTTCTCACACAATGCCAACGTCAACGTTGTCTTCAGCGGCGGCGGCGGTTTTGTGTGGGGATGAAATGTTAAAAATAAAATTTATGACGGTCCTAGTACTTTAAGTAGCTCCCTTTTTCTCACACAATGCCAACGTCAACGTTGTCTTCAGCGGCGGCGGCGGTTTTTGTGTGGGGGATGAAATATTAAAAATAAAATTTATTTTAGTCGTATTACTTTAAGTAGCTCCCTTTTTCTCACACAATGCCAACGTCAACGTTGTCTTCAGCGGCGGCGGCGGTTTTTGTGTGGGGGATGAAATGTTAATAATAAAATTTATGTTAGTCGCATTGTTCTCTCAGTTAACGGTAATTCTAACTAAATACCTAAAATAACTGAATTCATTGGCTGCCTGTCAAACAAAGGATTGAATTCAAGATAAGTCTCATTTTCATCCCCTACCATATCTTTGGAAGCCGTCTGTATAGCTTCACATTAGTTTTAAAATTTTACTTGTCAAATTGTCCAGGGGGGCCTGTCCCTCTCATGCTCACAGCCTCATCGCGGCGAGAGGGTGAACAGCTAATCAGTTCTCTTGAGGCTGTCCTGTATAACTATATATTGGACAGTTTCAAAGAACTGATTAGCTGGCCAATCTTGACAAAAATCTTTACTGTTTGACTGCATGTTGCCTTAGTTTTGTCTATTATGTCTTTGTAGTGGTAAGGAAGCAAGGGGATTGTCTCGAGGTTGTACAAGATATAATTCCAGGAAGAAGACCAATGAAAAAGTTCGATTTGCCAACACGTAAACCGGCGGTGAATCCACGAGAGAAGGCCAATGATAACCTGGCTCAACAGCATCCAAACTTGGACGGGGCTTTTAACATACCAAGCCACGAGGGCAACTAACGATAGACAGCAATGGAAAGGGATAAGTGCATAGTGTGAACAACCCTCGGGCGAGGAAGATTGAAGAAGATCATCCGCTCATTTTGTGTCTAGTATGCCATCTTGTCAACTCAACTGCCATTTGGTCAGAAGTCATTTATCCAACGCTTCTTGGGAACTCGCCACCACCCAAAAAGCAGAGAATTCTTTGCACTTCCAGAGAGATACAAATTCTATCGTGGAAGACCAATCTCTCGTGGATTCACTGCCGGTTTACATGTTAGCAACGAACGTTTTCATCACACCGAGTCTCTTGGGTCATTATCAACGTTGTCAACAACACCAGTGAATGGCCTTTGCTATGGTTACAGTGCTAAATAATCTGCACTTTTCTATTGATGGAAAATGCTAAACGACTAAAGAAACTGTGAAAAGACTATTGCTATGCTTTAAAGTGCATAACTAAATGTTTACAGTGTAACAGTCTGTTGTTTAAAGTCATCATAGATAGACTGGCCTTCGTATCCGAAGAATATGGTATGAGGATTAACACCAAAAAGACGAAAGTGATGGTCATCAGTAAAGAGCAAGGAAAAGAGGCAAACATCACAATCTATGGACAGAAGGTAGAACAAGTGAAACAATTCTGCTACCTTGGCAGCCTTATTACGGAAGATGCCAGATGTCAAAGCGAAATAGGAAGGAGAATTGCAATGGGAAAGGAAGCATTCTACCAAAGGAAGGAAATAATGAGGAGTAATCTCGATAAAGGGCTAAAGAAGAGAATGATTAAAACACTGATATGGAGTGTGGTGTTATATGGCTCAGAGACATGGACGATGAGAAAAGACGACATCAGAAGACTGGAGGCGTTCGAGATGTGGATATGGAGGCGAATGGAAAGAATAAGTTGGACACAGCATATATCCAATAAAGAAGTCCTAGATATCGTGGAAGAGAAAAATGCAATAATACAAACAATAAAACAAAGGCAAAGGAACTGGATGGGCCACATTTTAAGAGGAGAATCGTTGTTCAAAACAATACTGGAAGGGCACATGGGGGGGGGGGGGGAATAAACAGAGGAAGACCACGTACATCACTACTGCACTGGATGATGACAAAAGACGGATACAAGGATTAAAGACCCAAGCTGCTGACAGAGATAGATGGCGCCAATGGGAACCAGGACCTGCTTCCGGGCAGAGAACTTAAAGAAGAAGAAGAAGTTTAAAGTGAACCTTTGAGAAAAGTGTGATAATAAACTTAGTTAATGTGACAAACTGTTTTAATCATAAATGTGATTGCAATAATGTTAAGAAATTTGTGCTACCATAGGAGTAGGAGGAATAGTAATGAGTTTATAAAATTTAAAGAGAACCAGCTTAGCTGGTTTCTTGTAGCTGCAATCAACTTTACAAGTTCCAATTAGGCTACTGCTAAGAAAACCAAATGTTAATTAATGGAAACAGAAAACTTCTTGCAAATGGATTCAGTTACCCTGTGTGGTTGCAAATATATATCGTCATTTACAATCGGGTTCAGTTATTATCAAAGCACTGGGCCTATAGTTCATTAAACTGTGACAAAAATAGTGCATCTCTTACAAGCCTATCATAAAAAAATACATTCGAGTCAATACAATAGCTTTATTGTAAACTGCAATGTCAATGGAGGCAACACTGCTAGTGTAAGTTCAAAACAAAATGAGAGCTGATTTGGTAATCAGAGAGAGAACGACAAAACAAGAACATAATTTCATCCTCTCTCCTTACACAATGTTCAATTACCGGTAATCAGTGGCGGCTCCAGGATTGGCAAGTGGGAGGGGGGCGTTGGGGTGGCAACTTCTAAGCATGGGACAAACTATTTTTCATAAACATGGACTAGTCTAGTTGTTTTGAATGAGTGTACTAAAGTATGGAGGCCTCTTGGGGGGGGGGTGTCAAACATTAAAAAGGGGCACAGGCCACCACGTGGAGCCGCCTCTGCAAGTAATATACTACGAGTGTCTCTTTTAGACATAACGTAAGAAAGAAAGTGTTAAGCCGATGATTTGTCTTAGCAGCTTCCATAGGCGGATTTTATTAAAGGCTATGGTAGGCTTAAGCCTACCCAACTAATCCCACCAAAACAAAAAAAATTGTTTTTCCCATCAACACCAGGTATGTCGCGCGTGCTGGACTGCATGCGTGCTGGATGACACCCCCAGACCCCCATGCTAGCCTACCCAAATATTAAACTCTAAATCCGCCTATGGCAGCTTCATAACTCGCTCGGCAATGGTGTAGCCATGGCGGGGGAGTGAGGGGTTGGACGGGTCCCCTATTCTGGCCGGGACCGGTCATGGGATTTGTACAAAACCATTGAAAAATTTAAGAGGGGGGGGGGGCAAAGAGCATGATCGAAGAGGATACGTAAAGGTGTGCGAAGAACTCCTTGACACATTTTTCTTGTTTGTCGCAAGACTTTTTTAACCCGAAAATGTCAATGTGCCCCGCATTCCGCAACCTTGGCCACGCCACTGATGGCAATAGCACTCATCTGTAAGGTCTATCACTCCTGATGACACACAACAAAGTGACCCCACAGCTAAATGGATTTCAATCTGGAGAAAGATGATGAAATCTGCAAAGGCGTATAAAGTTGGATGATAAGGTGATGGCCTCCAACACCTACACCTGTCCCTTCCCTAGCCTAGCGTCTCAAAATGTGGGAGGGGGGCTCGAGCATAGCGGCCTAATAGAAGTTCACGACTATGGATGAAAGGACATTTGAGCATTCGAGCTATTAAATTAATAGGCAAATTAAATAAATAATCAAGGAGAGAGTTTCATTTGGGCACAGAACAGCTTGTCCTGGGATCAGCTCCCGGAAATAAATACAGCTTCTTCGTCAATGTATCCGACTTTTCTGCGAGCTGTCCACAACTTTCTTCCGTCTTTAACTTCGAAAGCAAAGAGTTAACCTAAAGACGAACAATGAAAACAAATTGAAAAGCAAACTGCAAAACGTGACTGCGACTTTTTCGGACACAACCGCCATGATCATGGCAGAACACTTATTAGAAATAAATGGAATTTCTGATCTGACTGCACAATCAATCAATCAACTTCTATGGCGTCACTATCATAATGCACAGGGCATCATCCGATGGCACACCTAATCCAAATTGAATTAGAGCCAGGTCAAGCCGGAAAGGCCAGTCAGAAATGGTGGGAGAGCAATCTAGGGGGATAAGCCAAGTCAAACAGAATATGATTACTACCAGCACATGCAACAGTAAGAAACAGTAAGAAAGATTCAAGGCACTAAAACCCAGGCACATACCTCGGTAAGCATGTCCAGGAGATGCTCCGAATGGGCACGCTGCGAAAACACGTGCACCAGACAACGAACAAACCAACTTCCAAAATCAGTATGACGCCAAGCCAAGTAACCTGTCGACAACAATCATGTAATGGAATGTAATGATTTACTGTGAGTAACCACAGTAAATCATTACATTCTATTCATTCATCCATCATCATTCATCATCAATACATCATAAACATATAAACAGTCAACACATTCTAGCCACCTACATGTCAATGTGGGGCACGTCCATTCAAATTTTCAATATTTTGGAAAAGCATCGAAAGCTATGCCGTGGTCACATGTCATATATGCAAAAAAGTTGAGGGACAGCAGAGAGTATATCTGCTATATCCATTTCCTCAGTTAAGACAATGTCCGTTATAACCACGGATTCACTTGCAAGATTAAGATTATTATATTCAGGACGTAAAAGCAAAAATAATTTCAATTTCCAATAACTTCTGATTTGTACCTGATGCATAAAGTATGTATTATGTATTATTATGTATAACTATGTATTATGTTTTGACCTTGTGTTTTACCAAGGTTATTTTAATAAAGCGATCATGTATTGTATTGTAATGACCAAGGTTGCGTAAAACAATACGTCACTCTACCTTTGACTGTAGCATAAGACATGACAACGTCTGACTTTTTGAAGTATCCAGGAACGAAGCCTTTCTTGTCTTCAATTTTCAAGTCTCCCATTTGCTTGGTAACTTCCTCGTCTTTCTCAGACACAGCCTCGTTTTCATGAGAATCCGAGCCGTAAAGTCTACCCTTGATTTCTGTTTCAAATCATACCAACATTCGTAATGTATTTTTATGTATCAGGCAAATAAATTTCTATTCTGCTCCTTCCGTTTCCATGACAATATACTAACACTATTATATTTTGGAAAAATGTGATCTCTGTCTCTGTCTCTGTCTCTGTCTCTGTCTCTCTCTCTCTCTCTCTTTCACAGCCGTCATAAACTATAAAGTACTTGCCTCCCTGACAGGCTTGGATGAAGAAAACCTTCGGCTTTCCCGCAAGCAAGGGCGCTTTTTCGGGAGTAAAGCAACTAGTGATGTCGTCTTCGATCGACAGTTTCGCCCCGTCAGACCCATAGACATTTCCCTGGCTTCCATGCGACAAGATGAATAAAATAAACATGCTGGCCTTTCCGTGATCAGGGTTAGTGCATTCTGCTTCAAATAGTGTTCTCATTTGCTAAAATATCACATTATAACTCTTAAGTACCGTAGTCGAGAGCACCTTTGAGTAAAAGCGCAAGAGGCTCTATACAGCATGCTCACTAACACCTAAACCATGCCTAGAAAATAGCTTAGTGTTTAATTAATCTAGTATATTTAAACTGTTCTTTAGTTACATGGTTATAGATTCATGTTTGGGCGCAGGTCAGAGTTAATCCTATTCGTCCCTTTGGAGCACTCATTTTGTTTCACTTGTTCTATTGACGACATATTACTAAATTCAGTCCAAAAAATGTTTATCTACCTATCTATGCAAGTCTCTTATTGCACTACATTACTAGACAGGCTCTGTGCTAGTTAAAGACATCAGACCTACATCAGTAGATTGGTTGTCATGTATTTCAACTGTAAAAGACAGTTTCTCAAACAGCTCTTTGAGGTTCTTTCTATCATATCCCGCTCCATGCCTGGAAGCCAGCTGTGAGTCAAGAAAGTAATGATTGTTGATGATAAGCACACGGCCACGCGTTAGACCGTAATTCATTGGATAAACCTAAGAACGAAAGAAAAACAAAGATCTAAACACAAGCAAATTTAGAAAAAGACTTCACAACAAGTATAGATTCATAACAAGTATGGGTTCACAACAAGTATGTTGCCTTAGGCAACAACAACATCAACAACAACAACAGCAACAAAGCAGGTCCATACACTGTAGAGCCCACAACAAATCATTACTGTTCTATGACAAGAGACCAATATGATGTAATGTAATGTAATATTTGATTTGCTTCTTTACTATTTCTACTCAGTTGTAATATTGACCCCATGAGGAATCAAACTGTAAAAGAATTTTAAAATACCAATTGAAAGGAACCTGCATCCTTAGGCTTACGAATGGATTTATCAACATATTAAGTTGACTAAAATGCTCTATTTAATACTCAACATCCAATCAGCTTGCATGCATGGATATTATGGACAGACACCCCACCCCAGTCCAACCATTAATGTCAATCAAAAATGATCAATCAACCAATCACTTGATCAATCAATCGCATTTAATGACACAAATAGAACTACAATTAGAAAGCACCTATGCTGACAGGCTAGATGACAGACATCAATTGTAGGAACTTCCCCCTCTCCCCCCCAAAAAAAAACTATCAATAAAGTTTCAAAACCACATTTGATAACAACAGTACCTGATGGTGATTAATCAAATGCAGATTTGTAGCCGGTCGCACCGTAAATTTCATTTCTTTCGTAGCGCTATGACCATCTGTACAAACGACAGCACTAATACAACCAAGATGGCAAGACCAACGTACATCAGGTTGGTTAAGCTGACGGTGAAAACAGCGACGCCCCTTTAACATAGACTCTGGAGTCCGAAAAACTTGCTGGTTTATATAAAAAATAAGCCCGAGTCGACCGAGCCCAGAGAAACTGATGAAGTATCAGCCGGTCCAACGAAGTGGTTTGTTTTAACCAAGGGCCTGTGTTCCACAAATCAAATCCAGGCTAATGGCGCTCTTTAGTGTATTCTGATTCAACTGAATCTGCAGATCTGATAAACATGGAGAGAGAGTAAGAGAGAGAGAGACATTGTCAATTTTCATAATGTCAAGCAAAGGTGAAAATAATAGCAACTAATAATTATCAACATACTTATAATGGCCAAAGCTCTGTCCTCTTCAAGCTTATTGTCGACTGTGTCTTCGTTACCTATTCCTGAAGAATCAAGAAAACATACGATACAGCTAAGCAAATACAAAACATTTCAGTTTGATAATTTTTTGTGTACACAACTAACACAATTCTATTATGTTCTAGAAATTTTTTATCATAAATCCCTTGATAATTATGTACAAAGGGCATAAAAATTATGTATGTGCATATATATAAATATGTATAAAACTAAGGGCAATTATGAACCAAACTCCATGCTAATGAATCCAAAAACCTATACAAGAAAAGAGAAATTAAAAATACTAGCTTAAAAAAAGACAAGTTATATCGAACCATCGTGTGGTTGGGCAACAACTGATCCTGATGAAGATGAAGATGATAATGCAATTCCCATCTGATTAGCTGCAGCAGTAGTTGCAGCAGACATGAACATTGAAATAAGTTGTTGCACTTCCAAACTAGAAGTAGCTGGCATGGGAACTGAAGCCAAATAACCACAAATTGTGTAAGTTTTTGCTTTCAATAGCATGTGGTTTGCAACTCATAACCCAGAATTCGTGTTAACACTACGTCAAAATGCATTTTCAAGCAACCAAATCATATCAGAAGGAAAGGAGGAACAGGTCACACAGTAAACAGATTACTGAACAATGTAGGATGGATAAGTTTCATAACTTCCTTTAAAACACAACATATCACACTCTGAACTGAAGGCAAACCAAAGATTGTGCTAATAGCGATGATACTAATGAAAGAACTAGCAACAAGACACGTCCAAATTACTTTGTGCAGCTGACGGTGTATCTGATGCATGATTATTGGTTCGTCTGATTGCATTCCTGGTCGCAATATACGCCTCTGCACTGTTTTCATCCAATAACTGAGCCATGCCGTCCTGATTGGTCTCGACAAGTGCAAAGACGAATCTGTCGAAAGCTGTGTCCTCCCTCCTCATCAAGTTGTCCAGAAGGGTACCGACCTTTTTTGAACTGATTCTTTCGGCCTGTGGGGAGAAACGAAACAGACAGTTTGGAATTTACGCAATGAATATGAAAATAAGTAACGGCATAAAGAGGATTGAAGTAGAAGCAGCCTTGTGCATCGCTGATTGTGTTGCGGCTACAGCTTTGGAAAGAACGGCCAAAACTTAACAAACAATTAGATGAATTTTCTGAAACCATCAGCATTAACAAATAGAAAGGTAACGTGCTAATAGTATGTTAAATTTGAGGGGCTTTCCATATTGCACAATTCTAAACAAAGGCGATCACATTAACAGAAGTATACGGGTCTGCAGTTAAGCTAATAACATTGAAGCAAAAATACCAGAGGGTAAAAGTAAGTAAGTAAGATGAAATTTTTTATAGCGCTGTTCGAAAGCTTGGCGCAGTGCACCAGCCTATTCACGAGCGCGCTCAATCTGGGTGAAATCCGCAGTCCGTAATCTGCAGTCCGTGGTGGTTGAGGTTGTAGATCCAGATATATGCAGGGCATGCATTTTGGCTGTTTTCATCGGAAGTCCTGGAAACCTTGCTTGTTTCTCACCTGCTGCAGATGCCTCCAATTTTTCTGTCCACAGATGGCGATAGGCAGAAACATTTCCGGGACGTGACATCAGTAAATGTGCCGGTTGGTCATGTATTCACCAACATCTCGGTTCAAAACATTTTCTATGGAATGCAATTTCAAAAGGGGCATTCGACACCTCACACAATTAACCCTTTTTCCACTTGCCCCGAGAATACTCGTCCATTTTACATTACATTGCAAATGAATGAATGGATAAAGGGTTAATTCAAACCCCCTGTTCTATCATAAGCACGGGACTCGAATTCAGAGAAATTAGAAAATGAAACACAACAGAGTAAGAAAGCTAAAAGCAATTTTAGCATTACGATTACCTCTATTTCTTCCTTCATGTCAATGGTTAGAGTGTAGTCTTGCATAAGACAGGACAGTAGGTCCTCGGTCACCTTTACGCCTTGCACCAATTTCAGACGTTTCTTTATGAGAACGTCGCGATGCTTCTGGCTCATCATCTTTCCAGAATTCACCGAGCAACTGATCGGAAATTCAAACCAGTGGCCACAATTAGTAAACCGGTGACTTCACAACGGTCAGGGCTCCACTGACACTGCCATTATAGAGCAACAGCACAAGAATTTACAATAAATCTTCATGTCAGAAATGGAAAGTCAGTCAGTCAAGTCAATCAAAGATTAAAATAGATTGTTAAAAACATCACGGATGACAACGTGTTGCTTTGAACTAAAGGTAAGTGTACATTTGTGAGGACATGCGACACTTAAACGCCACAAACTGGAAACAAAGACAAGGAAAATGCAATCCTGCTGTTCAGTTCCACCACTGGCCACACTCAATGATAATTCGGTAAATACACAGAACTGTCTGATCTGACCAACACCTTTCGATCACACCAATACAAGCTAGATCAGAATTATGGTAACCTAACTCAAACTCTAAGCCATTTCGTAGTTACTATTTTTCTCGTTCGTTTATTATTGCTGTTGCGTTAAACGGCGTCGGTCGGATATGTGCATTAACCAATAAGTCTTCCTGATGGCAGCAGCTGCGAATAACTACCTAGCATTTACATTTAGGATTTAATATAATATAACAAGGTTTAAAGTGGTTCGGTAGAGACTGCCCTGTGTGAGAACCACTGTAACCACTGATTTACCTATATTGAGAGTGGTTAGGGTGGTTAGAGTGGATTTAGAGTGGTTTTCACACAGGCTTACTTAGCCTCCTAAACCACTTACAATCACATTATTATTATTATTATTATTATTATTATTATTATTATTATTATTATTATTATTATTATTATTATTATTATTAGAGCACTCGTGAATAAGCTGGTGCACTGCGCCAAGCTTTCGGGCAGCGCTATAGAAATTTCGTGTTTACTTATTTAGCATTCGTAGCTGTTATGACTTTGAAGCATTATACGCGGAAGTAAAGTGAGAAAAAGGTACATGTTCGAAGGCGCTATAGAAATTCACGAGATGTTACTTTACCTGCTTACTCACGAATCGAAGTAGGAACAAAAGAGCTATACAATAAAATCGAAACCGAAAGTAAGTATATCATGTTTAAACTTTAATTTATAATTAAAATAAATAAAACCTAAATATTTGGTCGGCACGACCTGAGACTCGTTGGCTCAAACCCTTATGCTGTCTGTCTGTTCGAATTAAAATAAGGCTTTAGATAAATCTAAATTTTTGCTTTACATTTTCTCTCTTATCCTGCGCACGTATTCTACTGCAAGTGTTTTTCAGTAGTCCCGGAACAAAATGAGCATTCATACAGATTATAATGAATATTCATAACCAAAATGGAAAGGAAGCCATTTTGGTTCTCTCAAAAACTAAAATTGTGCAAAAGGTTTTTGTGACTAAAATCGAGGCTGATCGAAAATATAGTATTTTGGTTTCTAATATAATAATAATGTATTATAACAATGTTTAAAGTGGTTCAGCAGGGACTGCCCTGTGTGAAAACCACTGTAGGATTTGTAGGTTAGTAGGGTTTAAATTGTGATTACCCGGTAGAATTTTGGGATTTCAGGCCCAGGGTTAGTTTGGACTAAAGATTACCATAGGGTTTAGGTTACCGTTTTATAGTCAGTTGGGGCGTAAAGGCTTGTTTCGTGTGTCCCTAATTCCTCCTAC
Organism: Metaphire vulgaris; assembly: GCA_018105865.1. Classification (NCBI taxonomy): domain Eukaryota; kingdom Metazoa; phylum Annelida; class Clitellata; order Crassiclitellata; family Megascolecidae; genus Metaphire; species Metaphire vulgaris. Next base: position 1,613,882 of record CM030852.1, read on the forward strand.
TGTCTAAAAGCGAGAGGTTCGAAAATAGGGCTAGTTAGTGTCGGAATTTTAGCCTAAGGTTAATTTCGGACTATAGGAAATACGGTTTTGAGTTTATGGTTTAAAATTTGGTCTGATTTTGAGGATTTAGTGTTATTTTGGACTAAATGGACTGAAAATAGAGTTTAGGGTTAGATGATGCTGCATGAATATTTATTAGGTCCTTTGTGATTGGTGAAAGTCTTTTCTGTGACTTTCATGGGCGTCCGGAGGGGGTGCAAGAGGTGCAATTGCACCCCTTGGAAAAATTGTGGATTTATGAAAAATGTATAAGTAAGTAAGTAAGTAAGTAAAATCTCGTGGATTTCTATAGCGCCTTGGAAAGCAGCACAAACAGTAGCTGCTTATTCTTTGGCGCTCAGCCTCTCTTAAAATAGCCATAGGAAAGGTGTGGGATCAGCCAGGCAATGGTCAATATCCGAAGGGCAGTGAGGCTAGGTTGTTACAGCTATGGCGGAAATGATTTAAGAAACAGGAAGGATTTAAGCTTAGACCTGAAGACTTGAGGAGATAGTGCGGGAATTATAGGAAATGAGGAATCAGATTTTATTGTTTTAAAGTGTCCAAGTGTGCGAAGGGAAGCTGGGATCGAGTTCCAGAGTTCAGGTGCAGCATATGAGAAGGCACGGTTGCAAATTTTCAGGGATGACTGATTTAGCGGGCGTGACAGAGTGAGATGAGATGACGAGCGTGTGGGTCGAGGAGGCTGAGGGGTTAATAGTGATCTAAGGTAGACAGGTTTTGATGACTGAAGTGAGCTATGTGTAAGTGTTATTATCTTATATTGGATACGTTCAGTTATTTTAAGCCAATGTAATGATTTTAGTATGGGTGAAATATGGGAGAATTTAGGTGACATAGTAACAGCACGAGCTAAAGCATTTTGTATTGATTGCAATTTGTTGATGGAGGCTTTGGGAAGGTTTAGTAGAGGGAGTTACAGTAATCTAATTTGGAGTGGACTATAGAGGTGGCGATTGTGGACGCAGTCTTAATATCAAGACAAGGACGTAGGCGACGAAGGTCACGAATATGAATAAAGCAGGCTTTAGAAAGTTGGGAGATTTGTGATTCGAAGTTTAGAAAAGAGTCAAATTTGAATCCGAGATTTCTAGCAGTTGGAACAGGGATTATTGTGGTGTCAGGAGCTAAAACTAGTCTAGGATTGTCAATCTTCTTGAGTTGTTGGGGTAGTCCGACCAAAAGGAACTCTGTCTTAGATGGGTTGAGAGCGAGGAGATTAGATGACATCCATGCAGAGATTGACGAGAATGCAGATTCAAGCTCAATAATAGAAGCATTGAATGAAAGAGGTGAGAAGGACAGGAATAGTTGAGTGTCATCGGCATAGAGTTGGTGATTTAATTTGAGGGAATTAATTAGAGATGAAAGTGGTGTGGTGTAAAGGCTGAACAGTACAGGCCCGAGAACAGATCCTTGAGGCACTCCATAATCTATAATATGAGAAAGAGAAATTTGGCCAAGACAGGACACTTGAAAAGACCGAGATTTGAGATAAGATGCAAACCAGTTGTGAGCTTTTTCAGATATGCCAAACCAGAGAGAGAGTCGCTCGAGCAGAATTTTGTGATCTATGGTATCAAATGCTGCAGAGAGATCAAGGAGACAAAGGCCAGTAACTTGTCGGAGACCAATTGCAGTTAAGAGTCTGTCATAAATGTAGGCGAGGACAGTTTCAGTTGAGTGATGTTTAGTGTAGGCAGATTGATGAGCATTATATAGTGAGTTACTTGAAAGGTGTTCATTCAGTCTGGAAAGCACAATTTTTTCAGTAAGTTTTGATAGAAGAGAAAGATTTGAGATGGGGCGATAGTTATTGAGATCTTCTCTGTCAAGACCAGGCTTTTTTAGGAGAGGAGTGACAAAAGAGTTTTTGAATGCGGATGGGAAAGTGCCTGAGATAAGAGAGAGGTTGATGATTCTAGTTATAATAGGCGTAAGCACGGTGGCACACTGTTTGAGTAAAGAGGTATAATTACTTGTTTCTTTCGTCACAAAACCTTGTTGTGCACCCCATCCCCTAGAAATTTTTTTCGTTTATTTCGTCACAAGACCTTGTTTTGCACCCCTGGAAAAATTTCTGCGGACGCCCATGCTTGTATTCTTGTAGATAAACCAGGCGGCTTACAGCCTCCCTGAGATAAACTTCGGCGCTATAATATCGATTTATTTTGTTTTAATTTTCGCTCATCAAGAAACAATTGTATCAGATGCTCTTCTTCTTAACCCCTTAACTGGGGATCCCGGATATATCCGTCCATTTTACATTGAGTTACAGTTAAATACACGGTTAAGGGGTTAATTCAAGCGTCTGATTTTTTTTAAAATTAGAGACGTAATCTGGTTCGTTGTTCACTCGCTAGGTGCTGCAATGCAATATGTAGACGCAATGCAAATTCTGGTCAATCTTTAGACCTAATCCATTTCTGTCATGCAGTGGCGGCTCTAGGATTTGGCAAGTGGGGGGCCGTTGGGGTGGCAACTTCTAATCATGGGGGGCCAACCATTTGTTGTTTAATGTATGTAGCATTAAGTATAGGGTCCCAACTGGGGAGGGGGCACGGGGGGGCCAGGCACTCAATGGGGGGGCATGGGTCCCCCTGCCCCCCCCGGTGGAGCCGCCACTGCTGTCATGTCCCGCATTCATGCTGTTTTACGTGATTTTGGCATGTCTGTTGCCAGTGGCGGTGTTTATTGTGTATTTCAATATCATTATTATAAATTATTCACAGCAGACTAATAATCGCTCTGAGAATTCTTATTTACGTGTGACGTCACAAGGGAGCGTATCGTATTGTAGATGTTGTCGTGTGTCGATACCTTAACAATACTTAGTTTATGTTAGTTTTTATTGAGGTTAATGATTGAACTGGATTCATATTCATGCGAATGTCGGGCGATATCAATTTAGCGTTTGCTGAGTGTAACACGAGCGCCTTATTAAGTCATGCTAAGCAATTTTTAGAAAATTAATGATTTTTATAGAAAATACGAGTCCATTAGGACTAATCTCTAACGAAGGGATAGACTTGTTACCTAATTTTCAGATGCGCTTGGGTTTTTGCCCGTGTGTTTAGCTGGTATTTAGCGAACGTTTGTCATGCTTGTAGGCCTAATCGATAGAGGACTTAGAATTGAAAACTAGGGTTTTCAAGGTCCAAAGTTTTGTCACCAAAGACCCAGAAATTATGGAATCCGCCGAAAGGTAAAGAAAATCTTTTGCTTCGGGTCTTGCGCAGCCATATTCTTCTTGGGCGTCCGAAGGTGGGGGCTGCAAAGGGGTGCAATTGCACCCCCTGAAAAATTTGTGAAGTAATGAAGAAACGTAAAATTAGGCCTACTTGTTTCTTTTGTCAAAAGACCCGGTTTTGCACCCCCTGGAAAAATTTCTGCGGAGGCCCATGTTGGTACTCGTGCTTTCTAAGTGGCGGCCTCTCAACATCTGGAGCTCATTGCCTCGGTCTCGTGTGGCGCATTGCAAATTCATTACAGATTTTTCTAGAACAAGACTTTTTAAAAACCCTCTTTCTGACATGAATTAACCACCATGGACTGTTACATGGGAGCGCAACAGGGTGGGCCAGGTGGCCCACCCAATATTTAGACCCAATGGGCCACCATGTGTTTGGCCCACCCAATTTCAATTGGTAAATTACAATGTTTTGTGGAACTAATAACCCCAATTCTCCAATATATTGGCATAATATTGCCATATATAATTGAGATGTCACAGATGTGGAAGACCGTTCAAAATTATTATATTAAATTTTATATAACCATGCAACTGTTTTTTCAATGATCGATTGATCGTAACGGCAAGAATTTCTCGCTGCGCCGTCTTGACTCTGAAATATTGGCCATGTTGGCCCACCCAATATTTGGCTTGTGACGCCCTCCATGGTTTTAATTCGTTTCATCACTTTTCTGAATTTTTGCATATCTATAGCCTACTGTAGCACTAAACATTTGACAGAGAATAGATTTCTGAAAGACTTTGTATAGTGTCGTTTCAAATGTCTCATTATTTTTCGTGGCATTTCGAAAGCTCTAGAAACAAATTGAGACAGAATATATTGACAATTCTAGTACGGTTTGACACAGCAATGATGGGCACACAAGAATATGTGGTTTTAATTCGTTTCATCACTCTTCTGAAATATTGGCCATGTTGGCCCACCCAATATTTGGCTTGTGGCGCCCTCCATGGACTGTTACCCGTTTTTACCGGCCGGATGCCCTGGATTTTACCTGGGTCTAAACTGGGTTTTAATTAATTCGATCCAGTACGTCATCGGCTGATGCTCCTGTGCATTATGAAGTGGCGCTATAGAAGTTTAAGATTAGATCGGTTAATTAGTAATGCCTCGATTTTCGCGAATTTGTCAAGTATGCGTCTGTTTAGCAACTGTAACGGATAATGGAGTAAAGCTGATGCCTGGTGTATTATTTTCACGGCGCTATAGAAATGCTTGGTTAGTTTGTTACTCAGTTGGTCACTTAACTTGTTCATTTGACATTTTTTTGTATTTATATTCGCAGGGAAAATACTTCCACGACTTCTCTCCGCGACAAGCTCTCGTCTGTGGAAGTGAACGCGAAGAGTAGTCAGGTAGGAATGGGTCACTCAAAACGACCCGTGACTCATTGAATCCTCGACACATGACCAGTGTTTAATCTAGACTCCTGGACTCCCGGGGGGGGGGACTAAAAAAGCCGGGAGGGGAACTGACAAAGCCGGGGGGAATTCTGCTAGGGGCCGCTGTTAGTCCACGTAGTATTCCAAAATTTCCGGGGGGATGGGAAGGGCAATTTTCCCCCCGGAAACGGCCTAGATTAAACACTGCACATGACCCACTGGTCCGTGGCCATTAACTGTCTACAATATTTTTTCAAAGCCTCTAAAGGCATGGGCGCCCAAAGAAATTTTTCAGGAGGGGCAAAACACAATGTTCACGATCACGCCACATAATTTTTTCAGGAGGGGCAAAACACATTTTAACACAATGGTAACGGTTAATATTTTAGCGAGATTTTCAAATTTCAATGTAAAATAGGCTATTGGTATTTGCACCCCCAGACCTCCATGCTAGCCTACCCAAATATTGAACTCTAAATCCACCTATGGTCAAGGGTAGCGTCATTGTCATAGAGTAGCCTACAGTGGACAGTGGCGGTTCCAAGAATTCTTGGTGGGGGATGCAATGAATTTCTAGGAAGTTGGTGGGGGTTGAAATGAAATCTCGAAAAAGGTTGACAAACAAAAAAGATCATTAACAGTGTGTTTTGCCCAGCAAATGTAAATAAAACTTGCCGAAAAAGGCTGACACGCAAAAAAAGCTCGGTGGGGGGTACATCCCTAGTGTTTGTTTTGCTTGTGAAACCTATTTTTTTGGTAAAAGTTTAGTAAAGCAACGGGGAAAACTGCGGATGACTTATTTTGCTTGTCAGCCTACTTGTCAGTAAAAGTGTAGTAAAATTAGGGATAAAATTCCCTTTTGTCAGCCTTTTTCCGGCCAAGTTTATTGATTTTTCGTTCTATTTTCATTCCCCACCAACTTCCTATGAATTCATTTCACCCCGCCAAGAAATCCTGGAACCACCACTGGCGGTCTGAGCTTAAATGCAACCGGCTTTGATTGACAGCTGTCTTGGCTGGCCGAGGCAGACGACGAGTGGTTGAACGGCGGCTGGTTCAAAGAGGAGGAATTTTGGCGCGAAACGACGTCATCGTTCGAAAACCAAGGTATAGAGGCAAACCCAGGAATCAAAGCGGTTCCCGTTAAAATTAATTGGAATTAATTTAAAAGCCAGAAATGTACGATAGCGGCTCCATATAAGTTGATTCACTGACTTAAGAGCAACAACAACAACAACGATGATGATGATAATGATGATAATGATGACGATGATAATAATAATAATAATAATAATAATAATAATAATAATAATAATAATAATAATAATAATAATAATAATAATAATAATAATAATAGGATGTTAAGTTAGGATAAGGTTGGTACAAGCGCCATTTTCAATTTTGGTGCGTTTTATAGCGTATCTACCCCTCATCATGGAAATTTTTACACCCCCAACACCCCCTCCAAAATATGAGACCAACACCCCCACCCTCAACACCCCGCCCCTAATCTGAGCCTGTGATGGCCCTTTTTGGCTTGTCAGGCTTTTCTCGGCAAGGATGGACCCCCAAAATATACCGACACCCCCAAATTTATAATCCTAGAAATAACCCTGCCCCTCATAGAACACAATCCAAAATGCGTTCATTTTCTATCAAGTTCAGAAAGAGTTTCCTATAGGGTAGGCACATGAGCCAAGTAATTACTCTATCTCCCTAACTGCCCTGCAGACAAGAACATTAAGTTAGTTTCAGTTGGCCGATGGCATCGAAAATTCTGGCGAGATTACACGCAATAGTGCGCCAAAACAATCATTTATTAATACAGTTCATTCGTTACCTTATAGTTTTTGTTACGTATAAACTATTTTAACTATCAAGGGAGTTATTGCGTTGAACCATGTATCATCATCATCATCATCATCATCATCATCATCATCATCATCATCATCATCACACTCCATAGTCCATAAGGACCGTCGGAGCCAACGGTGTAAAAGTGCTCGTCCATGGCCCTTTCCTTTCTTTGGCCATGCATATCGCATTTTGGGTTGTTTCAAGTCCAGTCCATTCAAGAATATGATCGATCCATGTTCTCTTTGGTCTTCCTCTTTTTCTCATACCATTTGATCTGCCCAATGCCCATGCATCATCACTGTCTTTATTATTCTCTCATCCCTCATTCTGCAGATGTGTCCAAATATCGATAATGAACCATGTATGCCAATCCCATATAGCGAGTTTTCTTTTGTGTCGAAAAGAAGAGTTGCTCTCTAAGTAACTGTTGATGTCCAACAATGAAGGAAGTTCGAAAATCCAGTTATACTTAGTTTTTCTTACTTATGCTCTTCTCTTTAACGTGTTTTTAGGGAAATGTTTAGGACAACGTAAAGATGACAACTGCAGCGAAGAGGTCAAGGTATGGATTTAGAACATCACACACTTGAACAATATACACTCTGTCCGGAAAAAAGGGAACCCCTAAACATATCGCAATAGCTACCTCGAATCTGCACCGATTTAGAGAAAATTTTTAACACATAAAGGGAAACCTATTTGTGTCATTAGAGCAAAATTTCATTTTCGTTTACTCGTTTGAGTGATTTGTAGCATTTACGGTCGGCTGATTACAGATTACAGTTTTCTGTCTATCTATTGGCTGACGTCATTTTCTACGTCATTGAGTCTGTTGACCATCAAACAAAGCGTTGTCAAATGAAGATCATGTTCAATTTAATTTTAATTTAGAATTGAAAATAATGAGGTCTGGCATAAAATACAAATAATTGGCGTTGCATTACATATTTATCAAAGGGTTTACTTTTTTCGGACACAGTGTATACACCCTTGTATATATATATATATATATATATATATATATATATATATATATATATATATAATCAGACCGGCGGGGAAAATCTAATTTGTAGTTGTTTCCTTATGCTAAACAAGTCACTATCAGCATGAAGCTTCCCTCTTGCCATGCAGTGGGGTGTGGGGTGGGGGGCGGGGGTTATCAGTACGCAGTGACCAGGGACTTTCCACTTTCCTTCTACAAAAATGTCCACGCTATAGAAGCGCCATATAATGGACGTTTGGTGTTTTAAGACTTTGCACGCACTCTGTGCCCCGTATTTATGTTACCGTTGCGCTGCCGTTTTCTGTACATAACACGCACGCACCGACACACGCGCTCGTTTGATCAACTCTCTTTTTTTCGGGATGAGGAGGGGAGTGGGGGGAATAATTCGTCATATAATCGGAGGAGAATCTGAGCACCGTGGGGAGGAGAGGGGAGGGTGAAGGAGAGAGGCCCCCACGTACACCGATTATTTTACCATCGGTCTCTACGACCCCTCTCCACCCCATCCCTTCAATCCCCAACCCCCATTCCCCCCACTCTGCTATCGTTTGCGCGGAAACAGCGCCGCCTTGCGACGGGCGTTAGAGATGCCGCCAGTGCGCATGCGCGCCGATCGGTGCCCGTCTACTGCTGCTTCCTCGGGGAGGAGGGGGGGGGGGGGAGGGGAGGGAGGAGGGGAAGGTAGGAGGAAGGGGACGAGGGTTGCACACTGTTCGCTGTTTGCCGAGGGATGGGGGAGGGGTATGGTCGATACGACAATGCAACAACTTCTACCAGAGCGCTAAAAAAATCCGTGAAATATTAGACGATCACGGAAGACGATATATGTTTTCCAACCTCTCCTTCACAAAATTACAAACGTCGAGGTTTTTTTTGGGATTGGATATGAAGCGAGAATAGATTGGAAATTTCTGGGGATTTTACGGAAATTCTGTTGCACCCTTTAGTGATAATCAAATACGGGGAGAGTGTAGTCGCTGGATTTCCTCAAAAAGAGAGTCCCCAAAAGTTACACGGGCCTAACTATTCTTTAACGTTCACTATTGTTTTCATTGTTCAAGACTCGACCAACTACTGGATAATCTAGTTCTTGGAAATTCGGAGACTAAAGTTAACCAGATGAAAAATAAATTTGAATTATAATAATAACGTGATTTTAAGTGGTTTAGGAGGCTAAGTAAGCCTGTGTGAAAACCACTGACAATTCACTGACTGTTATAATAATTAAATAATTATAATATAAACATAATGATATAACTATTTATAACTAGCAAACAGTAGAACTTCGTTATAACGTACTCAGCTGATCTGTAAAATTTAGGACGTTATATCCCAGGGTGTGCGTTATACGCAATACCATCCAATACGGTAGCGCATCACACGGAACCGTGCATTGCGGTACATTATAACCGAGCATGCGTTATAACAGAGTCCGTTTTAACGAAGTTCTACTGTAATCACTGTATACAAATTGAATAGTTATTGTCTCCGGTTCGACAACTGAGTGCTATGGCGACTGAATTTCTTTTCTAAAGGATGTCGCCTGCGCCGGGAATTCGCCCCTCCGCAAAACTTTGTCCGTCTCCCCAAACACCCATCCAACCACCACCCGGAAGGACCTCTTTCCAGCGGGACGCCTGGAAAAATCCGTCTCTTCCCACGGCTGTTCGGCGAGTCCGGGCGGCGCCCGCTCTTCCCTGCGTTCCCCGCCGGTCGACACCCTCGCCGATGAACCGCCGCCGGCCAAGGACCGAGAAGGGTCCGACGGAAGTCCGTCTTGGACGCGACTGGTGACCGCCATTCTGTTCCGACGCTCGAGGGGAAGAAACCGGACCGTCGCTGTCGACGAAATGCCGGAAAAGGAGAGGGAGAGGAGGAAGGAGGGTGAGGAGGACGAGGAGGGCGGGAAGGCCGGTTGAGTTCTTCTTCTGGTCGTTAGCTTCTTCGACGACGGAAACTCTCGGCTGTTCAGCGATGACGACCGTCGCCCTCCGCAGCGGTTGGTTCTTTGTACACCCCCCGCTTCGATGTCAGAGAATGAATAGCGGTTTGAAAAAGTAAGTAAGTAAGTAAAAGCGAAATTTCTATAGCGCTGCCAGAAAACTTGGCGCAGTGCACTGGCTTATTAACGAGCGCTCAACATAGGCGACATCCACAGTCCGTAATCCGTATTGATTGCGTAGTGTGTTGGATGGTCAAGGTTGTAGATTGTAGATCCAGATAAATTTCATCATCGTCATCATCATCGTCGTCGTCGTCGTCATCTCGACGAAAACTAGGACGAAGGCGATGATGAAGATGACGACGACGACGGCGCTTAGCATAACTAATTTTCCAGTCTTGTTCGTTTTCCATCTGTTGTAGGACTTCCTTTCCATTTGGCTTCCGGAAATTTTCCGGCTTTCCAGTTGATTGCGAGCCTTTGAAAACCGACGCGCAACTGACGGCCGACGTCGTCGTCGTTCGGGTTTTGTCCGCCAGGTGGACGCCGGTCGTCATGGAAACGAACGGATATATCCTCCACCTTGATCAGGAATACAGCGTCCAGAACCCGAGGCGACAGGTTCCTGTAAAGACACTCTGATCTACTAAGAGAACGAAAAATAGGTGCAAAACTGACATGGACTCAGTACCACCTTGGGGACCCCGTACCACCTGGGGGACTAAGTACCAGTAAGTACCAGTCCAGTTGTCTGCATGCATACCGGACCGCAGTTAATGGAATACGTGAGACGTAAGCATATCTGTTAATTCCCTATTCGTTGTGCGCCTGGTTATGTTTAAGTCGCATTGGTCACCATGGCGACACCGGAGCGTCGATTTCGGTGTGGCGTGAAAAGACGTATCGTTAGAAAACGACCCCTCGCGTGTATATACTGTGGTTTTTGTCGAATCGCATAGGTGGGGTCTTATTTTAACGGCGGGGGCAGCTGTACGAGTCTACTCTCCTGTTAAGACGAACTCGTTCTAAGTCTCTAATTTGCAGCGAAATGTTTGTCGTGGATTGTTGCGTTCGTTTGGACAAAAGGAGTTGGTGCCTATTTTAAAAACAGATTTCATCTATCACTCAGTGTTGTCACCCTGCAGAGAGAGAGAGAGAGAGAGAGAGAGAGAGAGAGAGGAGAGAGAGGGGACATTTTGCCTCTTTAATTATTTTCGATGACCATGTTTTGGTTAGTTGACCCTGTATAATGATTTTTATTCCATTTGAACAGTAAATGCGTTCTCAAATTAACTTCATCCATCATTCATCATCCCCTTCAATCTGGCTTCCAATCTTTTTGTGAGTCTGCTTACCTGCTTGCCTATCTTGCTGAATATCTGTATGTTTCACTGCTTTTCTGTCTGAAATATCTGTCTGCAGATCTGCTTGTCTGTCTGCTATACGATTATCTGCCTCGTTGTCTGTCTGTCTGCACGCGTGCCTGTCTGCCTGTCGGTATATGTATCTATCCGCGAATTCGTCTCTATCATTTGTTTCTCTGTATGCCTGTCTGTATGTCTGTCTCTCTCTCTCTCTCTCTCTGCATATGTTCGTTTGTATACCCTGGTATATAGTTGCCTGGAAACTCTATCCAGTGGCGTAGCCAGGTTTCCGGAATAGGGGGCACGTCGGTCGGCATACCCCGCTGGCTACGCCAATTTCTCTGTCCGTGTTTTCACATGGCGAAATTAGAGGTTTGTCACTCAGAAGAGCTATCGACGAATGTTTTCTAGGCCAAAATTGCGATGTCGACAAAATTCCGTATCTGGACAGCACCGACACTGCCTAAGACCAGATTTCACGCGACGGAAACTATCAGCAGCGACAGTGATATCGATTCGTGGGAGTGGGGTGTGTGGGCGACTGTCATACCCCCGCATTTTTAGCCCCCATCAAGCGCCCGCTGTATATAGGTAAAAATTGGCCAACGTTGGCCGCACCTTGGCATTAGAATCCTTCTGTTTTCCAGACCTTAGGTAGACCTATAATGCCTCCGATTGAATGTACATAGGTAGGGCCTAGTGGTAATGATTAGATGGAGGGGGAGATGATGGAGGGGGAGATGGAGAGGATGCCACGGGATATTGATTGGCGTCGTCCGGCATTTGATTGGCGTTGCCGGGCGAATGACGGAACAGGTGCCGGGATCCGGATTAATGCAGAGGACAATGTATGTACGGCGGTCGGATAGATCAGCGCAAGTATCTATCACAAACGATTACTGTAGCTACATCCGACGAAAAAGGTCATTATAATGGACTGGACTGAAAGACGAGGGAAAACGGGAGAAGGAAACAGAAGGAGGAGGAGAAGAAGAATAGGAAGATAAAAAAAGAAGAGAACACGAAGTGGAATAAGAGGAAGATGACGACGACTACGAGGAAGAAGAGGAAGAAGAACAAGAACAAGAAGGGAAGAAGCAGAAGGGAAGAAGAAAAAGGGAAAGAAGACCAGAGATTCAGTTCGAGTTTTATCGTTTTCTCGTCTAAAGGCGGGATGGTAGATTGTCTGTCTGTCTGTCTGTCTGTCTGTCTGTCTGTCTGTCTGTCTGTCTGTCTGTCTGTCTGTCTGTCTGTCTGTCTGTCTGTCTGTCTGTCTGTCTGTCTGTCTGTCTGTCTGTCTGTCTGTCTGTCTGTCTGTCTGTCTGTCTGTCTGTCTGTCTGTCTGTCTGTCTGTCTGTCTGTCTGTCTGTCTGTGTCTTTCAGTCACTTTCACAAGAGGTAGCGGTGTTCGCATTTTCTTTCATTGTCGTTGCATACATTATTCGATATAGAGACGAATGTCCTGTGGCAGTGTAAATCCTGTCTCAGTATAACGCAATCTCTGTCTCATGCACTGTCTACTGTAAAAGCCTATATATATATACACACGCGTAGAAGCTGTTACTTTTTTATTTAGCTCATACATTTAATATTTCTTTATGTAACCAACACTCGCCTTCTTTTACGTCTGTCTGTCTGTCTGTTCGTTCGTCTGTCTGTCTGTCTGTCTGTCTGTCTGTCTGTCTGTCTGTCTGTCGTCCGTCTGAACTAACCAGGTGTATGATAGAGCGGAAGCACTGCTACCCCCCTCTCTCTCTCTCTCCCTCTCTCTCTCCTTCCCCCACGCCGGTGATCGCGCTATGAGACCGGGGCGACTACTGGGGCCGGGTGGGGCGAGGCGGGGTGGGGCGTGGGGGCGCTAAGGGGCCAAGCCGTCCATTATCCCCTTCTTCCGTCGAGACGTTCGCTGCACCCGTACACGCCAGCCATGGCCACTGCTGTTGCTGGTACAGACAACGACGACGACGATGACGACGACGACGATGATTATTTCTGCTATTCGTCGTAGTCGACGTCAGAGCCGGTGTGTAGAGCTTCGAGCATTGAACGCGAAATGCACGCTGACTTTGCGCAGTTAATAAACAGTAAGTAACTCGGAGAAGAAAGGACTCGAACCCAAAACATTATAGATGGCTGCGATGGATCGCTTCTATAGCGACAGAAGGCTGAACGTTACGAAGAACTGGGAATAAGAATCGGACGAGTGTCGAACATTGCCTGGTAATGTCATTTTTGAAGATTTCTTTCGCGTTTTATAGTTATTTATTCTGTCTTTAGACTATCCGTTCTTTGAAAATCCGTTTAGGCCTATAGGCGAAAATTTCGAGTTTTACGAAAAGCGAAGGCAAGCAGTATACAGTTAAGTGGTTTGAGTTTGCGGGCAACTGGTAAATGCCTTCTGTGGGGTTTCTGGCTTCAGGGGCTTAGCCAGGAATTTGATTTGGGTGTATGTGATTTGAGGGGTATAAATCTTAAAAACTTTAAAAATCTTGAAAAAACACATTAAAATTTTTAAGTATTCTGATTTTTGGGATATATATATATATTTATATTTGGGATATATATATATATATATATATATATATATATATATATATATATATATATGGGATATATATATTTTTGGGATATATATATATTATATATATATATTTGGGATATATATATGATTTTTGGGATATATATGCTTATATGCCTTATCGGTGGTATATATATATATATATATATATATATATATATATATATATATATATACCACCGATATACCCCCTCATCCCGTCGTTACGCCCCTGTCTGGCTTGCCTCCCCCTTCGTTTTGTAGCACACAAAATCCCAAGTGCCCTGTTAATCCGTGGCCTAAAAAGTCTTCAGCGCTCAGAACATGTTGGGGGAGGGGGCGAGAGCGGAGGAGAGGAGAGCAAGCCGACGCCTCCACGGTTCAGGTCTGACAGGGCGGGAAACGGTGGCGCAACAGGTGACAGCGTCAGTGAGAGAATGATTCTGCAGTTGCGGAAGATGTTGCGCCATTTTGAAGACCGCCGTTACGGACATTTCACCACGGCAGATCATCACGGGACACGGGTCGAAATTTAACTCCAGACAAGACTAAAATAATTCTAACAGATAGAATTATTATATAAATAAAAAATATAATTATACTATATATAATCAGTACTCTTTGTGACGGTACTATAGCCGGCACGGACAGTGTCTTATCCAGACCGTATCCTCTTCTATTATGATCGCCGCATAGAATTTTCTATTAGCAATTAGCCTACATAATTTTTGCGTACCGGAAAATATTTGTTTCAAAAAATAATTAGAATTAAGACCTAATATGAATGCGGTTAGCCTTTGAAGTAACCCCAGTAATATATATATATATATATATATATATATATATATATATATATATATATATATATATATATATATATATATATATTGCAGAGTTAGTTAAAAAACCGGTACCATCCTATTTCACTAATATTTCCACAACCTTTGGTCATATTATTATTATTATTATTATTATTATTATTATTAAAAGCATTTCTAGAATGCAAATAATAACAAAGCAGCAAATGCGCTAATGTCCGTTGCGAACCGGATCAAGCAACGATGTCTTCAGTGTCCTTTGCTGGAATCGGGGAAACGAAATGTATATCCTGAATCCAGCCATTTAAGTTTTTCTATGAAACTCCAAAGTGAAGACAGTATTAGACACACGCATGGAGTCACACTCATGCATGCACAGTATAGCTAGCACTAGCCGGGTTTTCGCTACAGGCAAAATTCTGAATGCCAAGCACTTTTGACATACAAGAGATAGTGGCCTAATTTTTGAGAAAAAAAACTTGATTAGCAGGTGCTATTCAGTTCTCTATCAAAATTGCTAGCCATTAACACGTCTGCCAATAACATTCTCGGTAATTTGATAATGTCCTTAAAAATGTCCAATTTACGCATTAAAGAATATCGCAGGCAAAATTCTGAATGCCAAGCACTTTTGACATACAAGAGACAGTGACCTAATTTTTGATAAAACTTGATTAGTAGGCGCTCTTCACTTACCTGTCAAAATTGCTAGCCATTAACACGTCTGCCAATAGCATTCTCTGTAATTTGAAAAGGTTCTTTAAAATGTCCAATTTACGCATTAAAGAATATCGCAGGCAAAATTCTGAATGCCAAGCACTTTTGACATACAAGAGACAGTGACCTAATTTTTGATAAAACTTGATTAGTAGGCGCTCTTCACTTACCTGTCAAAATTGCTAGCCATTAACACGTCTGCCAATAGCATTCTCTGTAATTTGAAAAGGTTCTTTAAAATGTCCAATTTACGCATTAGAGAATATCACAGGCAAAATTCTGAATGCCAAGCACTTTTGACATACAAGAGATAGTGGCCTAATTTCTGAAAAAAACTTGATTAGCAGGTGCTATTCAGTTCTCTATCAAAATTGCTAGCCATTAACACGTCTGCCAATAACATTCTCTGTAATTTGAAAATGTCCTTAAAAAGGTCCAATTTACGCATTAGAGAATATCACAGGCAAAATTCTGAATGCCAATCTATACTGTACATGGTAGGAAGAAATTAATATCTGTTGCTGCGGGGAGGGGCCAGGGGAGGCGGTATTATTATTCTTGGAAAAGTGTGACGTCATTAGATGCGGTATCAACGACGATGCTATGCGATTCCGGTTGTAATCAATCGACGCTGACGATACCGCCACAGCAGCCGCCGCCGCCGCTGCTGCTGCTGCTGCTGCTGCTGCTGCTGTGTTGACGGTCGATCCTAAGGAAGGAATGTCTTCATCAATGGAGACGACGTCTTGAACCCGGGATTGAGTTTGCAGACAGCTTGGAGCCACGGTCTCTCACTCCTCTCTGTCTCTCTCTGTCTCTCTGTCTGCCTGCATGTGTGTAGGCCTATCTCACTCTCCGTCTTTGTCTCGCTGAGTCTGTCTTTCTATCGGTCCGTTTCGTTTCCATGTTTGTCTTCGTATACGCGTCTCCGTTTATCTCCTTCCTTCCTTCTCCTCCTCCTCCTCTTCATCTTTCTCCTCTTCATCTTCCTCTTCTTCTTCTTCTTCTTCCTCCTCCCCATCCTTCTCTTCATCTTCATCTTCTCCTGCCTCTGCTCCATCTTCGCGTCTGTCTCGAGTGTTCCCTGTTTGTGTTATGAGCAAATATATTACTGAGATTGGTCCTTTCTACGGTTCCTGCACACAGAGGTACACACAAACACATGCAGGCACACGCACACACACATACACACTTCAGATGCCCTGTATAGCAGCGCCAGTGCTCAACCATCGCCTGTTTATCAACAGCTCTCGACTTAACTATGGTTCTATTCCCACAATATGGTTTCCTTGCCTCCCTCGTTCCCTTAGTACCTCTCTTCTTCTCTGGCTGTCTGTCTCTGCTGTGTCTCTGTCTGTCTGTCTGTCTGTCTGTCTGTCTGTCTGTCTGTCTGTCTGTCTCTCTCTCTCTCTCTCTCTCTCTCTCTCTCTCTCTCTCTCTCTCTCTCTCTCTCTCTCTGTTCTGTGACTTCTGTCGTGGCCACCTGTTGATCTCTGATCATCTCGATTCGATTATTATTAATTAATTATTCCAATAATAATAATAATACTATATTATTATTATTATTATTATTATTATTATTATTATTATTATTATTAATCGCTTAGTCATTCTTTCTTCGATCGACGTCAATCTTATCGTCTGACTTTTGAAAATTGAAAATGCCGAAGCGCCGCCGCTGCAGATTAGCAAAAAATATAATCCACAGCGATGCTGTTAGGGGGTGTGGGGGTTGGTTCCTACTCCTCCTCCTCCTCCTTCCCCTCTTCTTCTTCTTCTTCTTCTTCTTCTTCTTCTTCTTCATCTTTCTCTTCCGCGACGGGCGATTAAGATGACGGTTGAATCAAGAGAAGCCTTTGCATGTCTGTCTGTCCGTCTGCCTGTCTGTCTGTGTGCGTCGCAGTCTGTCTGTCTGTCCGTCCGTCTGCCTGTCGCATCCAACTTAATTATCTCTGCACATCGATTCGTCGTAATGCTTGTGTGTGTGTGGCGCTCCTAGCGGTCGACTGCGGAAAAAGGAGACGTCGTCTGCCGTGGCCCGAGGCGGCTGCGGCGGCGGCGGAGGAGGAGAAGCCGGAGGGAGAGGAGGAAGAGGAGGAGGAGGAGGAGGGGGAGGCCGCAGGTACGTATAAACCTCCGTTAATGTCGTACGCCGGATTGGCCAAGGCACGAATAAGGCGTTTCTCCGATGCAATATATGGGGCTATATTGCGGTAGAAACTGCTGTCTGTCTATCTGTCTCTCTGACTCTCAGTTTCTCTGTCTCTCTCTCTCTCTCTGTTTCTCTGTCTCTCTGTTTCTCTGTCTCTATCTCTATCTGTCTCTATCTGTCTCTATCTCTGTCTATATGTCTCTCACGGTTTCTCTGTCTCTGTGTTTCTCTGTTTCTCTCTGTGTTTCTATGTGCTTCTCTGTTTCTCTGCCTCTCTTTTTCTCTGTGTATCTGTCTCTCTGTCTCTCTCTGTTTCTCTGTCTCTGTGTGTCTCTCTGTCTCTTCCTCGAATCTTTAAAACTTCCGAATGCCAATCACTCAAATATCTTCACCGTTCGTTACCTTCCTCCTCATCCTCTCCTTCCCCTCCTCTTCCCCATCCTCTACAATGTCCACCTCATTCGTTTGGGCGAATCAATTATGCAAGGAACAACTTCTATAGCGCCAACCAGATTCAGCAGATAACGACGACTCCAGATCCATTACTGCTCTGAGA
The DNA here is from genome assembly GCA_018105865.1 of Metaphire vulgaris. NCBI lineage: Eukaryota > Metazoa > Annelida > Clitellata > Crassiclitellata > Megascolecidae > Metaphire > Metaphire vulgaris. Next base: position 1,631,550 of record CM030852.1, read on the forward strand.
ATGCGATTATGTAGAAATACTACAGTAGAACTTTCATTAGAACGTGCTTAGAGAGGTCTGTGAAATTTAATCCGTTTTATCGGAGCTACGTTTTATCCAATACCATCCCATACTCTATCAGCATCACGCGGGACAGTACATTGCGTTCAGGGGCGTAGCGACGGGGTGGGGTGGGGGGTATATCGGTATATATATATATATATATACCCTCCCAAATCAGTCTACCTTAAAGTTTTTATGTGATTTACGTGTGGTTATATGTGGTTTATATGGTTTATGTGGTTTATAGTTAAGATTTATACCCACCCAAAATATTTATACCCTTCCAAATTAAATTCCTGGCTACGCCTCTGATTGCGTTGCGATATAACCGATTATACGCTATAACCGAGTCGGTAATAACGAGGTTCTACTGTAGCTATTGTGCTACATATTAAAGCCTGTCTTGTTACTGCGAATGGTCCTTCGTTGGTACAAGTCGTGGAGCCCAATGGACCCCAAACAGGGAACTAGTGGACCCCAAACAGGGATCCAGCGGACCCCAAACAGGGTTCCAGCATATCTGTGGCAGCAGTATAGTCCCGAGTAGCCAATACTATGCCAAAAAGAATTCCGTGTGACATTAACAAATTGCGCTATAAAAACTTACGGAGAATGCTTCCGATTACGCCATTTTGTTCGCATTTCTGAGCACACTTACTTGCTGCTCAGAGGACGGAAGTTAAGGGGAAACGGAGATTACTTATGTTCGGATGGTGTGCTTCGACGATGACGTCCTACTACGAAAAGTCACGTGACCGATATGTGCAGCCGGTAGATAAGAGAGCAACAAGCACATACAGAGAGACAGACAGAGAGACAGACAGACAGACGGAATTTCAATAAAATTTCAATAAATAAGTTCCTGGTTTTAGTCAAAGAAAAGTCGACTATATATATATATATATATATATATATATATATATATATATATATATAATACTATGTATATATATACATTAGGGTGTGACAAAAAGTACAAAATTTTAGAGTTCACATCCCGTACAAACGGAAATCGATGATCCATATTAAAGTAAATAAGCTATCGAAAACAGATATTTCATATGAATCACCCATTTCTAGCAACTTTGTTAAGAATGCAAGTCAATTTTGCCAAATTTATGCATTGCATTTTCATTTTCCGACCCAGTCTTACATTAACAGCATTAGCAAGTTACACCATTGCACCATTACACCATGGTGTAATATAGCAGGGAAATATATATAATATAGGGAAATTAGCAGGGACAGGAAGTTGGCAGAGGCAAGAAGTTAGCAGAATGATAACAACACTGGACGATGGAGCAGAAGGTCGCAGGTTCAACTCTGGCAGGAGCCCTAAGGTCAATTCAGCCTTCTTTCTCCAGATGGCGATGGCAAATGAGTAGCGGATTAATCCGCGGAGTAAACAGTCGCGTTTCATGAGAACACTGGCCCCGTATCATGTAACTTGCACCAGTCGCCTGGCTGAGGGCCTTGGTAACGGAGATCAGCGCCACCTTATGAGCCCTGAAGTGATGAGTGATCGCCATGATCGCCATGAGTGATCGGGAAGGATTTTACTTTTAATTTTGCACCATTCTAACTGATGTGCTATGAGCCAAGCAGCATATCATCTTCTAAATTGAACAAAACTGATCGAATAAGAACAAAATCATACGTATGCTACAGTGCTGCAGTTTAACTATTAGTGCAGTAAATGTGATTTGCTTTCTATAGTTGGCAACTCTGATCTTGATTTCTTCATTTGAATTATAACTCCAAGGCGTGAATCATGTCCGTAAACTTTATGGAAGGCTACAGAAACATCCTTGATATGTCTTTCCACATCTTGTTCATGACATGGATAATATGGCATACTTATTTTTGCATGATTTTCAATGACTCCTGAAGTGATGTCATGCACGAGTGGAGGGATGACAAATTTCACCCGTTCCCAATCAATGTTGATGTAGGAGTCTGAAGTGAAGTTGATTGTAATATTGTTCTTGTCAAAACAACGAATTCTACCACTGTGTTGATGATTACTCCGAACTAGTGAAATTTTGCATAAGCAAATTTTCATATATTTTCGTCCTCATCACCGACAGCAGCTAGATACTGATGTCTATTCTGTGGACCACTGCTAGAACAGCACTGATTGTCACTATCTTCCTCTTCTGTCTCCCCATCGTTGCCCGTGTAATTGACATCACTGCAAAGCTCATTAGGACTGTTTTCTGAATTGTAATTCATTTCAAACTCTTCTAAAGCAGTACTACTTTCTCCCATTTCTCTTTCTGTTCTGGCTTCAACTTTTGTTAATTTTCATTTTCTGCCTTCTAGTTATTGCATCCTACTTGATGTAACTGGATCAATTTTTCAATATCCAGTTTTCAGGTAGTTTTTTTCTGCAGATCATTCCATTTCTCAAATAGCCTTTTCACTTTTTTCACTATGCTGACAAATGCAATAGTAGGTATGCTGGCCTTATTATATATCTCAATCACTTCAGATGCAAAAGATTTTACATCATTAGCAGTCTTATGTCTCTCTTTTTTGCTGTTAAAAATAGCACGCTCTTAGAACATCTTCACACGTTGGCAGCACATTTTGGGGAATTTTGGCTAATTCCTTTGGAAACCCAAATACTGAATGTCAACTTTTACTTCGTATTCTAGAGCAGTGGTTCTCAATCCTCTTTGCCTCGCGGACCTCTTTTGAAGTTCAAAAATTTCTCGCGGACCACCTGCTAAATTGAGCAGTCATCTGCTCCAAAGAGGTGGTGATGACCTTTTGTTATTTTTTGCTTGTCATGCTTTTTCACGTAGAAAATGCACAGAATACACATGAAATGTGCCGATAACCTTTTTGTGCTGATGACCTTGTTTCGATCGTCTCACTTTTCAGATTTTTCACATGGAAAATTAATATGTCTAATTTTTATTTACGTTTTTTCAGACTTCGCCGCGGACCACTAGACCCCGTCGGCCCGTCTTGCGGACCACTTGTGGTCCGCGCGCGGAACAAGGGTTGAGAACCACTGTTCTAAAGCTTGCCATAATTTAACTACAATTCACCTCTAAACCCACTTAATGATCATCATAAGAAATCCTAAATACAATGGTTGCTATGGGCATGAGAAGAAAGCAGAACCCACTAGCGTGCCAAGAAGTGGATCACTTTATGAAGGATATTGTAGAAAAGCCTGTATTATTTTAATAGTAAACACCCAAGTTTACCAAATTTAATCAAAAACTATCAATAGATTCAACAAAACAGTTTATAATATCCCAGCAACTATGTTAATGCAGTTATTGTTAAGAAGCCATTGCTTTGCAATGAAATATGCAATATACATATTATTCATAAATCAGTTTTTTCAAAGTTGGGACCCCTAGACATAAAAATAATATATTGAAATAGGGGTTTTTCTTGATCAGTAGATCAAAGAGCATCTTTTTAGTACTGAATGGATATAGTTTGTACTTTTTGTCACACCCTAATATACATATAATTTATGTAGTCATTATGCATATTAATTCTAGTGTAGGTCAAAACATTAATGAACATTTTGATTTAATAATAATAATAATAATAATAATAATAATAATAATAATAATAATAATAATAATCATCATCATCATCAATTTATTTCTTAAGGAAGATTACACGTACAGAGATTAAATATACAAAATTAATTCATTTCTTATCACGTGAAAATAATAGTAGGCCTAGTAGTAGTAGTAGTAGTATTAGTAGTAGTAGTAGTAGTAGTAGTAGTAGTAGTAGTAGTAGTAGTAGTAGCAACAATGATAATAAAATAAGGATGGTGATGATGACGATGATGACGACGACGACGATGATGATAACGACGACAATGACGCTATGGCTTGCCTATTATAAGCCCGTTATGTACATTTCTCCAGGTGTCGCTACCCCTATGACGTCACGCGTCTTCGCTTCAAGATGACGACGACGACAACAGCCAACCCGTTGCCTTGACGACCGTCCCCCTCCCCCTCTCCCTCCCCCTCTCCCGCAGTGACGTAATTCCAAGATGGCCGGGATCGTGGCGTCGACGCTCCGCCGGAAGGCGTTCCACAAGAAGCCGCCGGACACGAAGTACCAGGCGATCGAGCCCGGTGGCCACGGGGGCACGGCCGGGGTCAGCCCCACCGACTCCCCCCGGTCGACGTCCTCCTCTCGGTCGCCGTCGTCGCCGTCGCGGCACTTCGACCCGACGACGACGAAGAGGACCCCGAAGGGAGCTCAGCTCTGCCAGAGGGACTTCTGGCCGACGTGCGTCAATCCGGCCGAACAGGACGTCACGATGGCACAGTTCGAGACATTCGAGTGAGTATCCGTCTATACCTGTCAGTCTGTCTGTCTGTCTCGCTGCCTCCTCCGCCAGGGTTATTTCTAGGATTATCAATTGGGGGGGGGGTGTCGGTAAATTCTGTGGGTCCCTGCCAAAAAAGTCTGACAAGCAAATAAAGGTCATCCAATAGCTGAAATTTGGGGGTGTTGGGGTGTCGGTTTCAAAAATTGTGGGGGCGGGGTGTTGGGGGTGTTAGGGGTGGGGTGTAAAACTATCCCTGGTCTCCTCTCCTCCAGTTCTTGTCTAATCTTTAGCGCATACGAATAAGCATTACACAGCTATTACTGAATTTACTGTACTGCTCTCAAAACTCAAAAGCGCTAAATAAATATACGAGATTTTACTTACTTACTTTACTTGATTAATCTTCGTTCTTTTGGCCCGTATTGATACAGTAGAACTTCGTTATATAGCGCATTTAGCAGGTCTGTGAAATCGAGCAAGTTATATACGAGGTACGTTATGTCGAATAATACCATCCGACACGGTAGCAGCATAACACGGGTCCGTACATTGTGTTGCGTTTTAACTTAGTATAACCGAGTTCGTTATAACGAAGTTCAACTGTACATGTCAGTATAGCCACGATGGAGACGCCGTTATGCTAAAGAACGTCTAGCTGTTGAATATCTGTCCCCATTAAAGACGATTGGCGCAGTTTAGATTTTTGCGGGGGGTGGGGGTGGGGTGATTGGAACAGAATTGATATAGATGGAGATGAATGTACTAAGAATTTCTTGACGTATTTTTGCCTTTCCACCCTAAAATGTCTCGATGTGCCCCTTATCTTTTCCGAAGGCCTTGCTATGCAACTGTAAAAGGCGCTACATAAATTCCTAGATTCAGTGCGGCTGTGTAGTAGGCAAGCAGTTGTTTTCGCTCTGTCTGTCTGTCTGTCTGTCTGTCTGTCTCTCTCTCTCTCTCTCTCTCTCTCTCTCTCTCTGTGTGTGTGTGTGTGTGTGTCTGTCCGTCTCCGTGGTAATGTCCCGTTCGTTGGCACATCATTACAGAGCCGCGTATATATTGCTGAGAGCTATGAAGAAAGAAAAAGGCGACAAATGAACGACCCTGAGCAGAGCATATAACGACGCACGCACCGAATTACTCTCTCCGTCGGCGAATGTAGTGGCGCTGCATAAATTCTCCGGAGGCGAGACGCAATATATGGACGCTGCAGCGTTTCATTTAGACTTCTATGGCTGTCGATAAGGTGGGCCGTGTGTATGCGACCTTAACGTACTGTGTGAAGAAACGTAGACCTATATACGATAGGTCTATGCCAAAGACTTATGCCTGTTGCCAGCCTGTGCAGTGTGTTGCTATTATTATTATTATTATTATTATTATTATTATTATTATTATTATTATTATTATTATTATTATTATTATTATTATTATTATTATTATTATTATTATTATTATTATTATTATTATTATTATTATTATTATTATTATTATTATTATTATTATTATTATTATTATTATTATTATTATTATTATTATTATTATTATTATTATTATTATTATTATTATTATTATTATTAACCTATTATTATTAGCCTATTATTATTAGCCTATTATTATTAGCCTATTATTATTAGCCTATTATTATTAGCCTATATATATATATATATATATATATATATATATATATATATATATATATATATATATATATATATATATATATATATATATATATATATATATATATATATATATATAGCTGACGCAAATATCTCGTTCAAGAAGTACCTGAAGACATGGTTTTAAGACCAACTACAAGTCTCAAGTTAATAACTAACATTGACTAACATTGTAATGTGTTCACGCAGTCTGCTGTCAAATAAGTCTATATATATATATATATATATATATATATATATATATATATATATATATATATATATATAGACTATTGAATCTTGAGCTTTAAGAGACATAGGCGGCAATCTGCCACAAAACTTGGGGGTGTCCACCATCCAGACCTGCCATGGGATGGACCATTCCGCCTACTCCCTTTATAACGGCGGTCCGTGCCCCCGCAAATATTTTAAAATTTTAGAAGTCAGTGAATTTTAGTGCATTTTGGACATAAAAATCGAAACCTGTCATTCAACGGACCAGATATCTTAAGACGCCGGGTGATCAAAGCGCAGGAACTTACTGACCGTTTCACAAAATATTCGGCGGGACTTTCATTTTCTTGATGTCCCTCGTTCTCGTACAGTCATTGACGCTTGTGTAGTATATATGATATGGCTGGGGGGTCCCAGTGGCGGCTCTAGGATTTGGCAAGTGGGGGGGCGTTGGGGTGGCAACTTCTAATCATGGGGGTCAACCATTTGTTGTTTAATGTACTGTATGTAGCAATAAGTATAGGGTCCCAACTGGGTGGGGCATGGGAGGGGGCAGGCACTCAATAGGGAGGGGGCACGGGCCCCCTGGCCACCCCGGTGGAGCCGCCACTGAGGTGTCCTATTTCGAACGCTTTTGATCGAAACTGAGAAGTCCAAATTTGATTATTTTTGTACGATTTTAAGCAATGAAGTTGGGGGACAACCGAAAATGTGATTTCTGTGAGAGAATTTCTTCAATACGCCTTAGATTTTTACATTTTATCTGTCCACCGACTGCTCAATAGGCTTTCCATTGGCTTCTATCTCACCGCGAACTAATAATTACAATTTTTGGTTTTGTTTTCTAACGCATATCCGGTTATTAGCGACACCCGACTACACTAATACCAGCAATACTCCCTGGAATATTAGAACTGGCGCTATAAAAGTGCATAATAATAATAATTATTAATAACAATAGCGACGAATATTATGTGTATCTGCGATCGGTCACATAATATACTGTTCAGTCAACTTTCATTAGTCTAATAAAGCGCTATATGAAAGGGAAAATCTATCCCGATACCCATTTCGCTCAATTATAAACGCGGACCAATAACTCGGCAACGAGAGACATCAATTAAATGAAAGTCCTCCCGAATATCTTGTGGAATGGCTAGTAAGGCGATCGAGGGAAGAGCTGCGTATTAATTAATATAACCTGGTTCGTTATAAGCCTACAACAGGTTTTATGGACATCAAAACAAGTTTTATAATTAATTCGCTGTATGAGAGAAGCCAATTGAAGGCCTATTGAATAGAGGCTTTATAGAGCCTTGATGTCGAAAAATCTAATCGATTTGAAGAAATTATGGGACAATATCTGCATTTTCCTCTTGTTCCTTCTTCATTGCTTTAAGCTTTGCAAACATAATCTACAATATCTTTCTCAATTTCGATCTACAGGGTTCGAAATAGAGCACTTCCAGCCATTTCATACTACACACTAACGCCATGCATTGACTGTACGAGAACGAGAGACACCAACTAAATGAAAGTCCTGCCGAATATCTTGGGGAATGGCTAGTAGGGTTTTCGAGGGAAGAGTCGCGTATTAAGATATCTGGTTCATAAACATAAAAAACAAGTTTTATAATTAATTCGCTGGGTGAGAAAAGGCAATTGAAGGCCTGTTGAATAGAGGGTTTATTGGGCCTTGATATCGAAAAATCTAATCGATTTGAAGAAATTATGGGACAAAATCTACATTATCCTCTTGTTCCTTCTTTATTGCTTTAACCTTTGCAAGAATAATCAATAATATCATTCTCAATTTCGATCTACAGGCAGTGGCGACTCCACAGGGGGGCCCGTGCCTCTCTTATTGAGTGCCTGGCCCCCCAGTGCCGATTGGCCCCCTGTTGGGACCCTATACCTAATACCTACCAACAAATGGTTGCCCCCGTGATTAAAAGTTACCACGCCAACGCCCCCCCCCCACTTGCCAAATCCTGGAGCCGCCACTGTCTGCAGGGTTCGAAATAGAGCACTCCCAGCCATTTCATACTACACACTAACGCCATGCATTGACTGTACGAGAACGAGAGACACCAACTAAATGAAAGCCCTGTCGAATATTTTGGGGAATGGTTAGTAGGGTGACCGACCGATGGAAGATTCGCGTATTGAGATATCTGGTCCATTATACAACAGGTCTCATAGACATCAAAAACAAGTTTTTTAATAAAATCGCTGTGTGAGAGAAGCCAATTGAAGGCCTGTTGAATAGAGGGCTTATAGGGCCTTGATACCGCGGTATTAAAACATATACCGTGATATTAAAAGTGGCGGTATTATTATTTACCGCGGGCCTTCTGAACTGCGCGACTTATCGTCAGACGGTAACGATTTTAAATAAACAGACTGACATACAGACTTCAGTGGCGGCTCTAGGATTTGGCAAGTGGGGGGGCGTTGGGGTGGCAACTTCTAATCATGGGGCCCAACCATTTGTTGTTTAATATATGTAGCATTAAGTTTAGGGTCCCAACTGGAGGGAGCCACTGGGGGGAGGCACTCAATAGGGGGCACGGGCCCCCTGCCCCCCCCCGGTGGAGCCGCCACTGCATACAGTAGAGCTTCGTTATAACGTAGGCTGCTTAGCGGGTCTGTAAAATTTTGTACGCCATAATCCAAGGTATGTTATATCAAATACCATCGACTACTGTAGCGCACCACACGAGACCGTACATCGAGGTACTTTGTAACCGAGTAATGCGCTATATAACTAAACTCGGACGCTATATATACAAAAGCAAGAGCGCTGCTTTCGACGATGACGTAATCAGTTTCGACGAAACCGTTGATCCGCGATCACTACAAGAGGAGGGTCGTCGTCGCTCCTCTCCGGTTGACGGGGATGATTTTGCGCATTTGCGTGGCTCACGGGGTGGGGTGGGAGTGGGGGTGGGGGTGGGGGTGGGGGTCCTGTGAGACGATGGACTTGAAAGGACCTGATTGGGCGAATCAGGGCTCTTCGGGTGGGTGGGGGTGGTCTAACGAACCGGACAGAAAAATCTTTCAGAATATTCGTGACGGATCTATATGTAGAAGAGAACGCAGTCGACTGCCAGAGAATAGGAGGGAAGAGGAGCGAGTCGGAGGGAAGGAGGGGGGAGTGGGGGGTTGATGAGGCCATCTGAAACGGCGACAGAAAATTGATTTGGGGGGAGGGGGTATCATCCCAATTGGTTATACTGTATTGTAATTATCGGCGACGTGGGGGGGGGTAACTGTGGCGCCTCGCTATACGCCGGGTCCAAATGGGTTCGGTCGACCATCGCTTGCGAGGGTCGAAAAAATGGATGGATGGGTGAATGGATGGATGAATGAATGGATGGATGGATGAATGAATGGATGAATGGATGGATGAATGGATGGATGAATGGATGGATGTATGGATGAATGGATGGATGAATGAATGGATGGATGGATGATCGGTGGTCTTTGTGAGTTTTTTGGGGGGATTTGGCCCTATCAGAGGGGGTCACGCGGGGTCCGGGTCTCTGCTTAAAAAGGGGCCTAAAATTATATATATATACCCAAAGACAAACCACGGACAGAAGAAAGTATGAATGTCGAGATTCTAAAACAAATATGCTTCAGAATATTTCACAAGTCTCTGTCTGTCTGTCTGTCTGTCTGCCTGCCTGTCCGTCCCTGTCTGTCCCTGTCTGTATTACTGTAATTTCTCTATTCCACGGAAATTATTCGCCTTGAATCCGGTGCAAAGACGTCACCAGGGATGGGCGTATTTAATCACCTGGGGGTCGTGACAGGTAAGGCATTCGACAGCAGCACGCGATGATAAGCCTTAGCCTAGATAGGTTAAATTATTACTACTATTAGATCAATATTGGGGCCAGGCAGTGGCGTACCCAGGGGGTTCCGGAATAGGGGGGGGGCGGTACATTGTAAGGTTGTTAACCGGTCCTTTAAAACCAGCGGTCTTGGCAACCTTAGTACATTGACAGTTTTATGGTAAAAAGTTGTCGACAAGCAAAAATGTTCTTCGCATATTCGCATATATATCCGCGTATTTTTCTTCCATCATGCTACCTCGCTCCCTTAAATTCTCAACGGCTTTGCGCAAATTCCACAATCATAACAGGGAGACCCGCTCCCTCCCTTTCTTCACTCCGTGGCTACGCTGATGGGCGGGGAAAATGGGGGGGGGGGAGGGTCTGGTCAACTCTAGTGACCCCATGATTTCGAATTTCTGTGGGTTTTTTAACTTTTTTTACAGTAAGAGCTTTGAATATCACCAACGACAGAATGCGTCTTTGCGCAATATTATTATATTATCAATGATTGGCGCTGGAAATGCGGCGCTATAAAATCAGTGACGTCATCGAGGGTGTGGCAACATTTCGACGACGTGTGTTTGCTCGTGCGTTCTCAGCAGCAGCAGCAGCAGCGGCAGCAGCGGCAGCAGCAGCTGAAGGCAGGTTCTATTCTGTTAAGTGATTCGAGCAGTCAAAGGTGCAAAGTATGGCGCCATATAAATCAGCTGCCTGGTTGCACCGAGTGACACCGCTCGTGTACGAAGGGATTAAATAATACTCCGCTGAACCAGGACAGAGGACGTACTCAAGACGGCGCCAGATGACGTCAGAGATGTCGACGAGGACAGGCAGACAAAGACAGACAAACAAAGACAGGCAGACAGACAGACAAAGACAGACATACCGACCAGGCAGATAAAAACAGATAGAAGGGCAGAGAGAAAGACAGACCGAAATATTTAGACAGATACCAAGAGGGCCAGAGACAGACATACAGAGAACGCATGATAAGATAGACAGACAGAGAAACAGATACAGACAGACGGACAAGACACATAAAAAGACAGAGGACGAAGAAAGACAGACCGAGATATTTAGACAGAGACAAAGAGGGAGAGGCACAGACAGACAAGCGGACAGATAGACAGACAGACAGAACGCGAGTGTTTGAGAGTCTCTTCTCCATTGACGTAAGAGACAAATAATTGTATCATATTTGATGTTGCCGCTGGGCATTTGCGAACAGACGCAGATCTTTTTCGCTTTAAAAAAGCGAAACTTTAGAAGAAGAAAGAGAAGAAGAAGAAGAAGTAGAAGAAGAAGAAAAAAAAAGAAGAAGAAGCGAGAACAAGAGAACCAAGCGAAAGGACGCAGCTCACAGGGAGAACACTTCGCATAATCAATGTAGAACGCCTTAAATAAATAAATAAATAAATAAATAAATAAATAAATAAATATATATATATATATATATATATATAAGACCAGTGGTTCCCATGGTGATATTCGCACGCATTATTGCAACTTTCGTACTGTTATTTTTTATTGATACTACTACTATACTACTACTACTACTACTACTACTACTACTACTACTACTACTACTACTACTACTACTAATAATAATAATAATAATAATAATAATAATAATAATAATAATAAGGTTTAAAGTGGTTCATTAGGGTCTGCCCTGTGTTAGAACCACTGTTGCACTAACAATGAACGATATTTCGTGTGAAAATATTGAGACCTCGCGGGCCATTTTCTGAGAGCTGGCGGGCCACAAGTTGTCCGCGGGTCATGGTTTGCGGACCTCTCTGTCGTAGGCTGTTCGAATAGCGTGTGTGTGTATGTGTGTTTGTTCGTTTGCAGTCTGTGTGTGTATGTGTGTGTAGCGATGAATTAACGACAGCAACCAAGATTAATGGGGCGATGGGGTGAGGTTGGGGTGCGGTGGGGGTGGCGGGGATTGAGGGGGGATAAAAAGTGGGCGAGGGATCAAATCGCCCCAGGTCGAAATCCACGAGACGCGAGTAAGTAAGCTAGTAGTCTGGACGACGACGCAACCCCTTTTTTCGCAACAGGACAGACTTGTGGCAACACTGTGGCGAGGAGCGATGGAGTACACGAGACGACGGACAGGTGGGGAGGAGGAGGAGGAGGAGGGCGTCACGTGACAGCGACTAGACCTCGCCAGATGGCGTCTGGCGTTCATTGAAAATTCCGACCACGGCTTTCGGACGCAGGATCAACAATGTCGCTCCCTATCCTCCCTTAATCCCTTCTTCTCCCCTCCTCTTTCTCCTCCTCCTCCTCCTCCTCCTCCTCCTCATACTCCTCCTCTCACGCAGTATGGAAAAGGGAAGGGCTCTCCGTCTCCTTTGGTCGGCGACCAAAAGGGAAAAGGGGGAAGAAAAAGAACGAAACGGCGATTCTGGCCTCCAAGGGCTTCCGTAAAATCGACAGCGAACCTCATGCATATTCATTAATAATTAATAGCCAATAATGCTGATTCTGTTCTAGCGGAGGTGGCGATGATGATGATGATGATGATGATGATGATGATGATGATGATCCAGAACCGTGGAATCGTGGATTAGTCATGTCTTATCACTCACTCGTAATTTGGTTGAAATTGTGTCGGGGGGGGGTATCTAACCTGCCACCGGAGTTGGAATAAGGGAACACCCTCAGTTTACAGTAATTGTTTAATTTTTTCCGGCCTGCTATCCTGGATAATAGGCTAGACATGAATTTTGTGTGGTTGTGATTTTGCGTGTCATCGAGGCTGATGCTTCCATGCGTCCTGCAATGGCGCTATATAAGTTTAAAATGAGATTAACCTGTTGCACATTTATACTATTCTGAAATCTTTCATCTTCTGACCTGACTGTCTGAAATCATATACAGGGTGGCGCAAAAAATCCGGACTATATTAAAAGCCTAACCTAATGTGACTAGCCCGGTTTTTTGCGCCACCATGTATTTTACACACAAGAAACAGTTCGCCTTCGAATATTCAGGCGCTTTAGAAGTTGCCAGCTTCAAGCGCAAGCCGACCCGACCTAACTTTCGCTTCTTGACTTCCGTTTCCGGTGGCGCAGCGTCCTCTGGGAACCGGCGTAGATAACAGATTTCAGTCGAGCGCGTAAATCTCGAAGTGAACCGGAAACTAGCAGCTGGGAATTCTGGGATCGATTGCACTCAACGACCCATAGGAAGATGCAACAGGATTTGTCACAATCGAACTTCTCTGGGTAAGTAAGTAAGTAAGTAAGTAAGTAAGTAAGTAAGTAAGTATT